>JASAMX010022413.1:0-13153 GCA_030248175.1 Microlaimidae sp. YZB2_3
CGTTTCGAAGAAAATTTTGGATAGTGACATTGGTCACAACAGTAGGCGGAATACAATCGGACACCAATAAATGCTCCAAAATTTCATAAGAAAAACAATTTTTAAACAAAAACAAAAACATATAAAAGGGTTAACTATAATACAACATTCAGAATACACCATAGAAATAATTTAATGATTATTCATAAATTCAATAATAAAACGTACATCTTATTTCAAATTCTCTGCCACATTTTACCATTAAAAACGTTACACTTTAACGATAAAAAAGGCTTGGGACAGTTTGAGAGCAGATGTACGTTATATAATTTATTTGTTTCATTTTTTTAAAAAAAATTTATTTTGTCAAAAGACAGGAACGAAAAAAAAACGAATAGAAGTAGTTTACACACCAAAACAGCCATGTTTATTACTTATTATTTGAGTTTATTCAATGTGCATTTTTATTGTATCATAATGTACCATTTTATAAATAATGTTTTGTTCAAAAATCGTTTGAAGTAAGAAATTTTTGGAAATTTTTTGGTGTTTGTTTTTATTTCGCATTTTTTTACTTGCAAAATCTTTCGAAAACTTTTTGTATACTCGATTTGCCGTCCTTAGGGCTTAGTCGTTTTAACATCTCAAATATTGACGTGACAATTCGTTTTCATAAATACGGCGTTGTCACGAACTATTTGATAATGCTTTTTTGATTTAAACCACTCTTAAAACTTTATCAACATTTGAAACGCGATAACCTTTTTAAAAAACAAAGAAAAATATGACTAATGCTGGAACGCCCATCCTGCTAAACGTATTGGTTTCTTTTTGGTAATGTTTCTTCTTTCTAATGTTTGATTTGTTGAAAAATTTCATTGTAAAATAAACTTTTATTAAAAAAAAAATACTTTAACAACGGAATAAATTTATGTAGTAATAATTATAAACAAACAGTTTCCTCAAGCACTGATGAAACTCACATTATTCTTTGTTACTGGTAGTAATGGATTGGCATGCGGAATAGCGCCCAACAATTGTATTAAACAACAGCAAAGAATTGTAGACCACTGGATCCTAAAATTTGATTATTAAAATACAATAAACTAACTTGGGTTTGGTTTTATGTTTTATCAGAACAATTTCTGGAAAAAAAAAAAAATTGTTTAATTTCAAAAGCCAAGAAAAATTCACACTTCGAATTTCGTTCACAGCATAGGGTAGTGCATTTAATTTCGGCACTTTTTTGTTTTCGCGATGTAACTTTTTACTGTATGGCCCGATTTTCATGTTTGATAGCTCATTTTGAAGCTTTCACGATACTGCGTTGCGTCACAAAAGTTTCATTGTACGAAAGTATTTTTTCACTTAATTAATTCAGTTTTTAAAAAAATGGAAAATTGCCGAAATTAAATATGTGCATTTAATTTCGGCACTTTACAAACAATCGATTGTTTCTCAGTGAAAAAATCATCATTTTCAAAAATTTAAAAGCCTATCATTATCTCCAGACAGTTTTCTTTAATTTAAGCTTCTACTTGTTGTTCAACGTGTAACTGGCAAAAAGTTACAGCTAAAATGCCAAATGGTATCAAAATGAGCAAAATTTGGGAAAAAAGTGCATTTAATTTCGGCACTTTTTAAAAAAACCCTCTTAATCGAGTTTAAGTACAGTGCTATGACACCTACACTTTTTAACGTATTTCTTTTAACTGTTTACAAATACAATTTAACATCCGACCACTTAATTCAATCCGTTTTTACCTGCAGCATATGAGTGCCGAAATTACACTATTTTATTTTATAACGATTGCTCACCACAGATGCAACGTAGAACCACGGGGATTAAAAATTCGAAAAATTGACTAAATTTTACCGGGACAGTTTAATGTTTAAACCAATTTATTGCGTAATCATGAAATGCCCATGTCCTAAAAACGAGTAACAAATTTATTTTTTATAAATCACATAATTTCACATGAAAATATCATAACATAGCAAATAAAAAGCTCACGACAGTCATCTACATATAATTAGCTTCATTTGAGCTATCAAACGTCGTATTCCGTCCAGGATTACCAAACATATAGTCCAAAATCAAAAATGTCCAATTTGGAAAAGTGCCGAAATTAAATGCACTACCCTACATACCGTTATGTTTCTTTTTCGTGAACACGTGGTTTTGGCTAATATTGTAATTTGTAATGGTGGTGTCATAAATATTTTTTGGTGTAAACTTTGAGCTATGACGTAATTAATTATGTTAGCGGGATATAATAACAGCGTAAATCTCGAGTTTGCCAGCATTTGGAAAAGACAATGATGTTCCTACCTTTCAATATCGTGCTCCAGAGCTCAGCCATTTAAATTTTGAACTTACGATTCATCGTAAGTTCAAAATTTTAGACATGTATCAAAATTTCAAAATATGTTCACTTTTAGACTTTTCACAATTATTTTTCAAACCCATCATAACTTTTCACTAACTTTCAAAATTCTCGTTGAGTCTGCTTTTCGACCATTAAATCTAAAAATGTCTTACAAAAAATAATTCCCCAACAATTGTAGTAAAATCAATACCGCTTTTCACTAACCTGTGTACAAAGCTGTATAAAATTCTCCTTATTAATGAATCCTTGCCAGCCCCTATGCTTGCCCCCCCGTTTTATTGCCCCCCCCCCGTTTCAAAAAGGGGTCCCCCGTGCCCCCCCCGTTTTAACCCCGGGGGGGGGCAGTGCACAGGTCTGATTATGAGAGTAAACTATTTTCATTTTCAAGAGGTTTAACTTTAACCCCCCCCCACTCAGAAGGGGGGGGGGGAAAGGCTAACTCTCCAATTTTGGAAAAATAAAGAAAAAATGACTTCTAACAATAAATGTTTTAAGCAATGAAAATCTCAAAAATGCAATAAAAAGGACTTTTTGGCTTCAAATCAACGTGTTTTTTTACCTAATTTCCCCTAAAATCGAAAAACAATAATATGGGTAAAATGTACTTCGATAAAAAACAATATGGATAAAACGTGCTTCTCGGATTTTAACTCCCCCTCTTTAATTTGGAGTTTAACCCCCCCCCCACCACCACCACTCCGGACCAACTTGCCAATGTATGCGTTATATCCCTGACCTCACTGTAATAGATTTAATAACAAATGGCAAAGTTTGTCCTGATTACAAAATTTAAAATATTAATAGTAATAATTTTTGTTCACAAATCTTATATTATTCTCAATTCAATTTCTTACCATTTTAATTTTCACCCCCGGGGGCATTCTGCCCCCCCGGATCCCCCTGACAAGGGGCTCTGCCCCTTGATCCCGTTGAGGGGCTCTCGCCCCCAGACCCCCTATCTAGGGGGGCTAGCCCCCCAGACCCCCTTCAGGGTTAGTATTTACCCCCCCAGACCGCCCCCCCTGAAATCAAATCCTGGGTACGCCACTGACTTGAACTAGTTAAGTTTTTGTATACCAGCAAACCAATTCCCCTACACCTATTTCCGCATCGCATCAATCGTAAATATTGTTTAAATCGGAAGAGTTTTATTGTTTTCATTAATGGTTTTTTCGCTGAATGTATTTTACGATTTATTATGTTTTAGAACCAAATGAACGCCAAGTAGGACAAAGAATGCACGATTTCACACAAAGTTTTACAATTAAGCAGGAATATTGGCCTCTTTTTGCGAGGTAATGGTTTTTTATTTAGTTATTTTTGGTTTTGGAGTAAAATGCAGTTTACCGAAGTGAGAACGGTAGTGCCATTGGTGGGTAAGGAAGGGGAGTTGGGCGCATAGGTGGGCAGGGGGGGGGGGGTTATACCCCCCAAAATTTCGGATTTTGCTGACACCCCCCCTTAAATTTGGGGTACCCAGGGACACCCCCCCCAAATTCGCCTCCCAGAGAAAAATTTTTAAGCATTATAAAAGGGCTAAAAAAATTTTCTGTTTTTATTACCTTGTTTATATCATATACTTTATTTTTTCTTTTATTATTCAAAAAACATTAATTAAACATTATTAACCTTTTATTTACCTAACGTTTTACACACCTGTTTTAAATGTAAAGGGATAAAAAAACCTTAAATTTTGTAATAAACATCATCTGGAATTAAAATTTCTAGTGTATTTTAGCGCCTTAAATTAAAAATTTTCTCCCTCGGGGGGCATTCTGCCCCCCGGATCCCCCTGACAAGGGGCTCTGCCCCTTGACCCCGCTGGGGGCTCTCGCCCCCCAGACCCCCCATTACTGGGGGGCTGCCGCCCCCAGACCCCCCTTCAGGGTTAGTATTTACCCCTCCAGACCGCCCCTCCCCCCAAATGAAATTCTGGGCACGCCACTGTTCTAGACCCCCCAAATTTTTATCCTTGGCAATCTAAAAGGGGGTCGATCTCCAAATTTTTCCCTTTGCCGACCCAAAAGGGAGGTCTCTACTCTAGACCCCCCTGGCTACGCCCATGTATGTATATAACTTTTAATTAAATATAAGATTATAGATTAAAAATGTGATACTTGACTTTATAATCAAGACAATATAATTACTATTCTATTATTACGTAATTATTAAAAAAACTATGATTTCTAATCTAATTCTAAGAATATATAAACACATTATTATTAAAAGAATTAAAAAATAAAATTTATAAGTTGCAATAAGGTTTTATTTTAATTTTACACAGTTTTAAAGCATTTATAAGCTTGTTTTACGTTTTTTACGCGTTTTAAGCCCATTTTAAGGCAGCGCGGAAATATTGGGTACACCCCCCTCAAAATTTGGGTTTTGCCAGACACCCCCCCTAAAATTTGACCCCCCCTATACCCCCCCCAAAATCCAAGAGGCTGCCCACCTATGGTTGGGCGAAGGGTTATACCCCCCTCTAAAATCCCGATTACTGCCGACACCTCCCCCACCTAGGACTCGCACTAAAATTTGGGGAGTCTCAGTCATAGGTGAGAACGTTCCGGGAAGCTAGAAGGGTTGGTTACTCGGGGTAAATCGAATTTTGAATTCTAGGAGAGGGGTCCGGACCCCCTAGCTTTTTAGGCGGGTCGACCCGGGGTCCAAAATTTTGAAATCTAGAGGGGGGTCAGGCATAGATGAACACGGTCAAAAAGCTAAAGGGGTTTTTACCCCAGGTAAATGAAATTTCAAAATCTAGGGGGGTCGAATCCCACCCCCCTAGCTTTCTAGGGAGGTCGACCCGGGGTGGAAGATTTTAAAACCTAGAGGGGGGGTCAGGTGGGGTCCAATTTTTGAAACAAAATACTTTTAAACCATTAAATGTTTAATAATAGTTTTTTTATAAGATAATACTACATTTTATTGAATAAAAAGATAAAAGAGGGTCCCCTTGGATTTTTTTCTAAGGGGTCCCCAAAATTTCAAGGCTAGGGGGGGTGGACCGATTTAGGGTCGATGAAGCCTTGGAGCTGGAACTTGGAGCCAAAAATAGGGAACTTGTAACCGTAAGTGGGGAACTTGGAGCCGTAAGTAGGGAACTTGTAGCCGAAAATAAAAATCGCTAAAACGTTTACCTAAGCCTAAGCGAAACCTAAATCTAACCCCAAACCAATTTTTTCTCAAAGGCTCCAAGTTCCCATTGCTCGTGGCTCCAAGTTCCTAAAAATTTCTCATGGCTCCAAGTTCCCTGCTTGTGGCTCTAAAGACCCCGTACCGGGTGGACCCCACCCTACCCCCCTTTTTCATCTATGGGGTCAGGTGGGGTCCGGTGTCCAAAGCAAAACAGTTTTAAACCACAATGACTTTAATAATTGTTCTTTTTATAGGATAATACTACATTTTATTGAATAAAAAGCTATATTCTGGTGTAAAAAGGGTGTAAAAACATGAATATGTGTTAAAAATTCACGTTTTTAAAAGAAAATTTACTATAAAAAAGTACTTAAAATTTTCTCGAGGTGGGAGGGAGGGTCAGATTTGAAATTCTGGAGGGGGGTCAGGGGCAAAAAATTCGGGGAGAGGAGGGGCCCTAGATTTTCGTCTGGGGGGGGTCCCAAAATTTTGAGGCTAGGGGGCGGTGAACCCCACCCTGCCTTCCCCCTTTCTTACCTAGGTCTCAGTACTAAAAACACTAAAAATGGAGTATTTTAGGTATACCCCAAAAACCCATGAAAGCTACCCTTGAGACACTCAAAACACTACCCTCCAAATTTCAAAGGTCGGGTACCCCCCCCCCAAAAAAAAAAAAAATCCGGGAGGCTGCCTACCTATGGGTCGTACTACCATACATGGACAAGTTGGTCCGGAGTGGAGGGGGTTAAACCCCAAATTAGGGGGGAACTAAAATCCGAGAAACGTATTTTACGTTTACCCCAGACGCTTATATAGGATTTTGCCGAGGGGAGACAGTCGGCCAGGGGTCTGGGGGGTGTCCCCCCAGCTGCCGGAGGCGAAAATTTTTTAAATATGCACTTAAAATTCTTATAGTTATAGTTTTAATTTGGTTTTTGCAACCTGATTCTTAAACAAAATGTTTATTACATAAATAGCAACATGAAGTCGACGTGGAGCGTCGACCGGGGGGTTTGGGGGTGCCCCCCCCAACCGCCGGAAAGGAAAATTTTCGGAAATATGCACTAAAAACTGCTTAAAAATTGTGTCCAGCGAATTATATGGCAATAGTTTTACATGAGTTTTGATAACCTAAAGCTTTATCAATTCGTTTGTTACTGTGGTAGGAGCACCAAGCCGACGCAAGGCAGCGGTGGGTGACACCACCCAGACCCCCCGGCGGCTGGAGGGTCTGGGGAATGTCCCCCCTGCCGGCGGAGGCGAAAATTTTTTAAATAAGCATTAAAAACTGCTTAAGTTTTGTCTCCAGCCAATCATATAAGCATAGATTTACTTTTGTTATTATAACCTAATTCTTAAACAATTTGTTTGTTACAGCTTTAAATTAGTATGATGTTAAAATTTTCTACTATATCCAAATAAGGTTTTTTCTTAATTCTCTTAATATTAAAAAACAACCTGATTGTTATATAATTGGCTAAGTTATTTAAAAATATGCGCAACTGCAAGGTGTTTGTAACTTATAAGCAAAAAGTGCGGTTGAACAAATAAAAAGAAAAAGTTTCACCTTCCCGTGAAGTGGGGAAAATTTTTACAATGTGTAATTTTATGCATTTAAGATGCACTACATTTTTATAACCTGAAAATAAAAAAAGTAAAGAGGGACCCTTACAAAAATGGCTGGCTTCGCCAGCCAGGGGGGGGGGGGCGGACCGCCCCGCCCCCTAAGTATGGAAACGGCCAAATAGGAGGGGGGCGGTCGCGCCTCCCCGCCCCCGACCGCTCCCCTATACGCTACTGGTTTACCCATATCGTTTTTTGATTTTGAAGGAAAAATAGGTAAAAAACGCTGGCCCTTTTTATTACATTTTTGAGCTTTTTATTGCTTAAAAACGCTCATTTTGACTTTAAAACTTAAGTTTGAAGGCAGTTAAAAATCAATTTAAGAACATTTTTATCTTCATTTTTCCAAAATTAGTAATATTTTCCAATTTTCCATAACATTCCTTTCCTTAAATCCTTTAAAAAGTTGTCCTTAGTCATATCATGCTGTACTGGTCCGTATTGGTAGTGGGTTTTAATACTGTGTAAGATAATATGAACAGCAATTTCCATTTTATGTCGGGAGTTAGGGACATCTATTCAAACTTAAATTAGCGTATTTTGTAAATTAAATTATAAAAAAATATTTTTCAATGAATTTCTTATCAATTTTTTTCTTTGTGCGCATTTAAAATGATTTACTTTTTTATAGCTAAAACTTTATTTATTTTTATTTCTAAATTTCTACTTAAATTTAATCAAATTAATTTCTCTATCCTAAGTTTTGGTCTCATTGTTTATATAATTCCTTGTGTTTTTTTTAATATCAATTTTTTGAATCTAAAATGGTTTAAAAAGCATTGAAATAAGGTTTAAATTGCAAAAAAAATTGCAACGATGTTGTCATAATAGGTCAAAAATTATCCTAAGTTTTGGTCTCATTGTTTATATAATTCGTTGTGTTTTTTTTAATATCAATTTTTTGAATCTAAAATGGTTTAAAAAGCATTGAAATAAGGTTTAAATTGCAAAAAAAAATTGCAACGATGTTGTCATAATAGGTCAAAAATTGCGGCAAAATTTTTGGGTACTTTTTCATAATGAGCGGGGGGGAGGGGGCACAGCCACTAATAATCCGGGTGGGGGCATGTCCAGACCGTGCACAAATCTTTGTTAATATTTCGTTTAAAAAAACTAGAAAATAATAAGTATAATACAAAATTCATGCAATTTATTTGTTTAAAATGCACAATCATATTAAAATTTCCGTTTATGATGTGTTTGTTTCATTTTTATTTGACTTGAATTAACATAAACCTTACTTTTTTCTTAATAGTATTTTGTAGATAATCGCGCTGTGTGGTCGACGTATCGGATCTTTAGATTTTTTTTGATTCAGCGTGTATCTTGCACACTAAAATAATCTCATCTTTTTTTCGACTGTGTATTGCCTCAGAACGTTGTTTGTTTTTAAGGTACGAAGACGAGCTTACACCGCTGCCAAGGCACGAGATGCAACTACGCTTTTTTTCTGTGGACTACGCTGGACACCAAAAAGACGACTTTCCATCCAACTGCACTGTTCGTTTGTGCAATCAAGCCGTTGTGCTCCCAGTACGTTTACGTTTAATAAATCCATACAATCGCAAATACAAATTTTTCTTAAATCTATTAACTTAACGCACAAAGAGCTGTGTGATTTGGTTACTTGATGATCTAGAGGAAAAATTTTTACATAAAAGACATAAAGCAATAAAACAAAAAGAACACGCACCAATTAATTCAACAGTTTAAAGAAAAGTGCTACAATCAACAAGAAGGAATTGCCGTTAAGCCACCGGGATTGTTGACCTACCACAGGAGTACTGTCATGTTGTTGTTGGCTCTTTTCTTTTATAAAAATAAGTCCAACTGGGCATGGCTAAAGCTTTATTGTATCTCATAAACGCATGACAGTTTTCCATGTTTCTGTGCCATTTGATTTTTCTGGAAGCACAAATACACAGATTTAAAGAGTGTTCCTGTGAAGTTAGAGCAATGGTCTCCTTAAAAAACCTTTGCTGTTTATGTTGGCTTGACGTTAAATAAAAAACTAGCTTTAGGCAACTAAAATAAACTCTTTAACAAATCTTGGAATCGGTGAACACTACACGCAGTGATCACGGGAGCTTAAGTTTCTTACATCGTTACCAGTGTTGGACAAATGTCTTCAGCTATGGGCAGGAAACGGCATAGGTGGGCAGGGGAATTGGGGGGTTATACCCATAGGTGAGAAAAGGATGGGGGACAGAAGAAACTCTCCAACTATATTCCAATTCCAAAACCAAACAAAAACATCAACAACAGCCAATCATTCAGGCCCATCTCACTTATATCTGCACTTGCAAAACTTGCAAAAAAATCATACTCCCATACATCACAAGCAACATACCAAACACAACATACCAACACGGTTTCAAAAAACAACACTTTACATACACAGCATTACAAACACCAGACCTGTGCACGGTCTGAAAAAAAAAAAAAAAAAAAAAAAATGCAACCCCCCCCCCCCCCGTTTTATTGGAGGATTTGCCCCCCCCGTCTTCTCCCCCCCCGCCAAAAAATGAAAAAGTACCCTAAAAATATGACGCCATTTTTGACCTATGATGACGCCATCATCGCGAATTTTTTTCAGTTTTTAGCCTATTTCAATGTATTTTAAGCCATTTTAGACCTATTTTATTCCTCTTTCCGCTTTTTTTTGTCCTTTTTTCCTTTTCCTTCTTTTTTTCTCTTTTTTTTCTCCTTTTTTTCTCTTTTTTTCTTTCCCCCTGCTTGCCCCCCCCCCGTTTTCTGCCCCCCCCCCGTTTCAAAAAGTTGCCCCCCCGTGCCCCCCCCCGTTTTGGAATTGCCCCCCCCCCGTTTAACCCGGTTGCAAAACGGGGGGCGCGGGGGCAACTTTTTTGAAACGGGGGCCATGAAACGGGGGGGCGAGCAGGGGGAAAAGAAAAAGAAAAAAGGAGAGAGAAAAAGAAGGAAAAGGGAAAAAGGGGACGAAAAAAGCGGAAACTGAGGTTGGAAATAGGTCTAAAATGGGCTTAGAATACATTGGAAATAGGCTAAAAAACTGAAAAATTCGCACGAATAATAATTGGCAGTCAAAATGACAGTATATTTTTAGGTTATTCATTTTTGGCGGGGGGTGAACGGGGGGAGGCAAATCCTCCCAATAAAACGGGGGGGGGCGGTATTTTCGGACCGTACGGTCTGGTGTTTGTAATGCTGTATGTAAAGTGTTGTTTTTTGGAAAGTTCATATTGGTATGTTGTGTTTGGTATGTTGCTTGTAATAACTTATGGGAGTATAATTTTTTTGTAGTTTCAGTGCAGATGTAAGTAAATCGGCCTAAATAATTGGCTGTTATTTGAAGTTTGTTTGGTTATTTTTAGAATTGGAATATAGTTGGAAAGTTCTCACCCTTTTCTCACCCTTCGATTCCCCTGCCCCCCCGCCTATGCCGTTTTGCTGCCCAGTAGCTGAAGACATTTGTCAACGCTGGTAACGAGTGTAAACAGCTCCTATCATCGTCCGTGTTGTTCACCGATTCAAAAGATTTATTAAAAAGTTTGTTAGTTTGCCTAAAAGCAGTTTTTTTATTTAACGTCAAGACCAGCGTAAACGGCGAAGGTTTTTTAGGGACCATCTTCGCGGAACACTCTTAAATCTCTGTTGTTCCAGATCAATCGCACAGAGATGGAAAAATTCATCCTTTAGGGATACAATAAAGCTTAGGCCGTGCCCACTTGGACTTATTTTTTTATAAAAGAAAAAGAGCCAACAACGACGTGGACGGTACTCCCTTGTGGTAGGGTCGACGAGCATCCCGGTCCGCTTAACGCAACGTTGTTCTTGCTCATTGTCACACTTTCTTTAAATTGTTGAATTAATTGGTGCGTGTTCTTTGTTTTATTGCTTTATGCTCTTTATGTAAAAAATTTTTTCCTCTCGTATAATTAGACTAACCAAATCGCACAGCTATTTGTGCGTTAAGTTAATAGATTTAAGAAAAATTTGCTATTGCGATTGTATATTTATTAAACGTAAACAGCTCAACGGCTTAGATTGCGCGACCAACAGTAGTTCGATGGAAAGTCGTCTTTTTGGTGTCCGGCGTGGTCAAAAAAGCGTCGTTGCATACGTTGTGCCTTGGCGGCGGGGGTAGCTCGTCTTCGTACCTTTAAAAACAAACAACGGTCTGAGGCAATACACAGTCAAAAAAAAAGATGAGATTATTTTAGTGTGCAAGATACACGCTGAATCAAAAAAAATCTAAAGAGTGCGTCACACGCGATTCCTCTACAAAAAATATATTAAGAAAAAAGTAAGGTTTATGTTTAATTCAAGTCAAATAAAAATGAAACAAACTTATATAAACGGAAATTTTAATATGATTGTGCATTTTAAACAAATAAATTGCATCAATTTTGTATTATACTTATTTATTTTCTAGTTTTTTTAAACCAAATATTAGATAGAGATTTCGCGCGACGTGCCCCACGGACTGTCTCCCCCGTTATGAAAAGAGTACCAAAAATTTTGCCGCAATTTTTGACCTATTATGACATGGTTGCCATTTCCATTTAAACCTTATTCAATGCTTTTAAACCATTTGGTACAAAAATAATCTAAAAAAAACACAACGATATGTAGAACAACCAAAACTAATAATTTTGACCTACTATGACAACATCATTCCAATTTTTTTCGAAACCTAATTCCAATCTTGATTAAACCATTTTAGATTCAAAAAATTAGATAATAAAAAAAAATAAAAGGTATTAGCTATAAACAAATAAACAAACTTAGGATAAAGAAATTAATTTGATTAAAATTTAAGTAGAAATTTAAAAATAAAAATAAATAAAGTTTTAGCTATAAAAGTAAATCATTTTAAATCTTGCCCCCGCACAAAGAAAAAAATTAAATGCGAATAAGAAATTCATTGAAAAATATTTTTTTATAATTTAATTTACAAAATACGCTAATTTAAGTTTGAATAATAGATGTCCCTAACTCCCGACATAAAATGAAAATTGCTGTTCATAATTATCTTACACGGTATTAAAACCCACTACCAATACGGACCAGTACAGCATGATATGGGCTAAGGACAACTTTTTAAAGGATTTAAGGAAAGGAATGTTATGGAAAATTGGAAAATATTACTAATTTTGGAAAAATGAAGATAAAAATGTTCTTAAATTGATTTTTGACTGACTTCAAACTTAAGTTTTAAAGTCAAAATAAGCGTTTTTAAGCAATAAAAAGCTCGAAAAATGTAATAAAAAGGGCCAGCGTTTTTTACCTATTTTTCCTTCAAAATAAAAAAACGATATGGGTAAACCAGTAGCGTATAGGGGAGCGGTCGGGGGCGGGGAGGCGCGACCGCCCACCTATTTGGCCGTTTCCATACTTCGGGGGGGGGCGGTCCGCCCCCCCTGGCTGGCGAAGCCGGCCATTTTTGTAAGGGTTCCTCTTTACTTTTTTATTCTCGGGTTATGAGAAAATGTAGTGCATCTTAAATGCGTAAAATTACACATTGTAAAAATTTTCCCCACTTCACAGGGAAGGTGAAACTTTTTCTTTTTATTTGTTCAACCGCACTTTTTGCTTATAAGTTACAAACACCTTGCAGTTGCGCATAGTGTTAAATAACTTAGCCAATTATATAACAATCAGGTTGTTTTTTAATATTAAGAGAATTAAGAAAAAAGTTTATTTGAATATAGTACAAAAATATTAACATCATACTAATTTAAAGCTGTAACAAACAAATTGTTTAAGAATTAGGTTATAATAACAAAAGTAAATCTATGCTTATATGATTGGCTGGAGACAAAACTTAAGCAGTTTTTTTTGATGTTTACTTAAAAAATTTTAGCCTCCGCCGGCAGGGGGAGACCTCCCCCAGACCCTCCCGCCGCCGGGGGGTCTGGGTGCTGTCACTCACCGCTTACTTGCGTCGGCTTGGTGCTACCTACCACAGTAACAAACGAATTGATAAAGCTTTAGGTTATCAAAACTCATGTAAAACTATTGCCATATAATTCGCTGGACACAAT
>JASAMX010022414.1:0-20818 GCA_030248175.1 Microlaimidae sp. YZB2_3
CAGCAACTTTAACTGTAATCTTTCTTTTATTTGAAAAAAAGAACGTTTTAGTATTTTATAATAAATAATTTTAACGGAATAGCGAAAACAGTAAGGAACGGCAACAAATATACCGCTTTTATCAATGGCTAATGAATCATAAAACAACACGATACCATAAAAACTTGCAAAAAACAAATTAAATTCCCGTATATTAGTAAATGCACATGATGCTTAAAAAAATCTGAACGTCAAAAGATTATATCAAAATATATAAAATTAAATTTACTAAAGTATTATGAGCATAAGCATATTTTGGCATATAAATTTTAGTATATAAAATTTATTTTAATAATCAGAATTAATAAAGGCCCGTTCACATTTACGCAAAATGCATAATACACTATGCATTATCAGACGTGGAGCGGCGTTTTAAGTTTTCTTTATTATGAATGAAAAATTTGGTAGAAACTTTTGCATGGCGCACATAATTTAATCTTTAAAATTTCGGCATATTGTACAATATCATATGTAAAACTCAAAATCATAAAACTCAAAATCCCTTAGATTTTGAAAAATTCTAAGATCTGAAAATGCAATATTATTGGCTAGAAATTGATTTATTTATTACTACATTTAAAATTTTATTTGTCAAAAGGGCTTTAATCCCGTTAAAACATATTCCTGTGACCCCATATTTTGCAAATTTTTATAAAAGTTTTTGGTGTAAAATAGTTGCAAAAACTTTGACAAAATCCGATTAAATAAAATCTAGAAAAATAAGAAAGCCCTCAGTACATTGTGACTATAGAATCACAAAAACCAGAAAAGGACAGGGTTCCTTATTTGGGAAAGCAGTTTTTTACCTGCTCTTACCTGCTTTCATTGCAAATTTTTGCTGCCTACTACATGGTTTCAATCTGCCTGCTGCCTGCCTTCAAGACAGATTGAGCTGCCTCATATCTGCCTCCTCACGTGATGCTTTAACATATAGTAGGTAGTCTCACCTGCTTCGTACTTGCAACCGGCGCAGTTTTAGCTGCCTCCGCAAAATCTATAACTCCAATAAATTTTTTGCGGCCTCAATCATGCCTCCACCCAGCTTTCTACAAGTCCAGAGGCAAGTTTGCTGCCTCCTACACCTGCCTTCAATATATCGGAGGCAGCTTTGAAAGCCTTCTTACTGGGATAAGAAAAATAAAAAAACACCGGGAGACCACGTCAAAAAATAGATTTAATAACTTTTAAAATAGTTAAAAAGAAGAAAAATATGAGAAAAAAAAAGATAGTTGAGGACTCCTGCCACAAAATAAAGAATAACAGATTTTTTTATTGTAATATGATTGTGTGATCTCAATTTTGTGATTTTTTTTCTGTGTTTTTGTAACTGAACTGGGTTGCAATCACATTTGTGTTTGTGTTTTTTCTTTTCTTGATGTACTACTAGAAAATAAAATCTTGAATCTTGAATCATTATCAAATATTATTTATGATTCTCACACACTTAAAATTTATGTTTAAAAATCAAAAATTAATTGTCAAAAATTGATTTTTGGGAATAGAGTGGTATAGTTATAGATTCATACCCGTTTTTAGTTAGTTAATCCTAGAATCTCACTTACGTAAGACTCAAGAATTAAAATGACTAAAAATTATATTGTGTGTGCTGATACTGATGACATATCAAAACATTATCATCATTATCATCATCATCATAAGTAATCATGATATACTTTTGGTTTTTGTTGTTGAAAATTATGTTTATTTATTGGTAAATATTTTTTACAATTTAAATGCATAATTAAATGAGCCCAAATGAACGAATAACTATTCAGAAATCATTTTGAAATTATAAAAATACACATTTTAGATAAACGTAAAAAGTGACTAGAGAATATTGTTAATTTTTTTATTTTGGCAAATTTTATTAAACTTAACTTTTTTAAATTACGTAATGTTAGTCTGTTTTTTTAAATACACCAAAATATTGATGCCAAAATATTATTAAACTTTTAATTTTTCTTTTAAGAACTTGCAAAATCTATGATTTTGAAAATAATAAACGAAGAGCTTTTTAGTGTGCTAAAGAAATGAATAAGATTTGTTATAAAAAAAAGTACGTGTCTTCAAAAATAAAGATGATTAATCATCCTATATGTCCGGAACTTATTCGAAAAGTTATAACCAACTCTGTCACGAGGACAGATAAAATTTCAAAAAAAACGTCGCTTCGTTGCCGTTCTTTGGCCAAATGTTAAAAAGTGATTAGAAACAAACGAAATAAAATTAAAAAAATAACGCCAAATGCAATTTGGTTATTTACTAAAAGGTTTTTTCAAGTATAAGCTTAAATGCTAAACTAGATCAGTGGCAGGCTTTATAAGAAACATTACCTAAAATTTAAAAAAAAACCCACGTGATTGATTGTACATCGAATTTACTTGCCTTCCATATTCATTCTGGGTTGAATCGCAAAAACAAATAATTCAAAATAGTAAAGTTTCCTGAAGCTCTCAGCTCCAAAGCTTCAGAGCTCCAAAGCACAGCTCCACTTTTAGAAGCTCCGAAATTCCATAGCTTCACCCTATTTTGGTACTAATTTTATGACTAATTAAATAGCAATACCATATAGATTATATTGTAAAAAAATTTTGTGAACAGAATTTTTTCAAAACTTATCAAAAACAGTAAAATAATCCTAAAAAAAAATTGCGGATAGAACACCTTAAAACATATTTAAAGCTTATATAAGATTGTTATTAGTCATTCAAAGGTGCGGTACAGAGTCAAAGTTTTTGTTTTTGATTTTGTTAATTTTTCTCTAAAAACCTTTACCCCTGCCTCTACCTTTACCCCCACAAGCTTTTTTTTTGTTAAAATATTTTCAGCCATTTAGGAAATATGACCCTTCAAAAAACACACAAAAAAACACGTTTTTTCGGTGATTCTGTACTTGAAAGATTGCTGAGAATGAGTATAAAAATTTAAGTTATAAATTTCACTAAAAAACCGGAAAATTTCTACTTTAATTTACAAAAAAACACGTTTTTTCGGTGATCCTGTACTTGAAAAATTGCTGAATGAGTATAACAATTTAAGTTATAAATTTCACTAAAAAAACGGAAAATTTCTACTTTAATTTACAAAAAAAACACATTTTTTCGGTGATTCTGTACTTGAAAGATTGCTGAGAATGAGTATAAAAATTTAAGTAACAAAAATTTCCCTAAAAAAACGGAAAATTTTTACTTTCATTTAATACCTTGATTATTAAGATTGGTGCATCGTTGGACATGTATTCAAAGTTAACACACTACCGATCGACCACGCGTGCTATAACTTACAACTCTTAAAACCTTTTAAGTTTGGCGCCACAAAGCCATTCCGTGACTTATCGTATTTTTGGCCTAAAAATCGCAGGTTTTCTGTATGGAAAACGTAATATCTCAACAAATACTACATATTGCACATCAATTTTAACAATCATGGTATCAAATTAAACTAAAGTTTCTTCTTTTTTTTAGTTTCTTTTTAAATTTTTATACTTAATCAGCAATCTCTTAAGTACAGAATCACCGAAAAAAAAACGCTTTTTTGGAGGTTCATATCTCTTAAACCACTAAATATATTTTGACGGAAAAAAATTATGAGCGATTGGGACAGGGGTGAGGTTTTCACAGAAAATCATCGAAATCGAAGACAAAAAGTTTGACTCTGTACCGCACCTTTAAGTGAGCTGATTATTCACAGAACAAACTTAATTTACTGTGGACAAGAACGCATAAAAGTAAAGAATGACCGACTGTGCTTTAAACAATTGTTCTGATTATATTTTAAGCAATCAACAGATTTAGATTTTTATCAAGTATCAATATAATTTGTGAACGCAAAACTCCTAGATAAAAGTTTTGTGCATAATACAATATTGAATAATTCAAGTTTTTCGAAATATTCCACGCTTTAACATAATACATCATATGCAATAAAAACCTAAAATATTTGATACAACTACGTGGAAAAACTTCTTCTAAGAATTTTACGTTCGCAGTTTTTTGCAGCTCGCAGTTTGCAAACCAAAAAATTGCAAACCAAAAACTCATAGATGACATTTTTCTACATACTACTGTCAAATAATTCCAATTATTTGAAATATCTTATGTTTTAGCATTCAAAATAATTTATACGTCAGATTTAACAAAAAAAACACGTTAAATATTAGACAACATTATATGATAAAAACCTTATCAAAGAGTTTTACGTTCGCAGTTTTTTTGCTTGCGAGTTAGCGGTTATCATGTAGAATAATCTACAGTATCACGTAGAAAAATTATCTAGTTTCCCACAAATCTTAGTTTTTTTTACAATATTAAAAATCTACAGCATGGAATAATCTACCTACGTTTAATTAGAACAGTACAGAGTCATATTTTATTCTTATACATTCAGGCTGTGGATAAATAATAAAATATAAAAACTATACAACAAACAAGGCATAGAAGATAAATGTAGTGCAAAACTCATTTGCAATAATTATAAGGCATCTTTTTTTACACCAACAGGATAAAAAATTTAACAAAACATTAGAGTAAAACTATAGTTTTATTTTAGTTTTACACTAATGTTTTTTGGAAATTTTTTATCATGTTGGTGTGAAAAAACGATTTTTTTAAAAAAGATGTCAAATGTCAAAATGAAAATTTATTAAAATACAACAAAAATGGATAACACGATTTAATTCCGCAAAAGTTTGTTTGCTAATCATATTTGAAAAAGGTCATACGAATTATGTTTTTAAAACAATGTTTTAAAGACACTTGCAGATGTTTAAATTACAGACCTTCTCGTAGCAATGCAAAGAAAACAAAAAGTTTAGTTTTAATCTATAATGATTGCTGTAATAAAAAGCTCTGTTATGTATGTTACTATTATGCATTGATTGAATAATATATTTAATAGCATAACGATAACACACCTTCAGACAAAAAATAATAGGGCATTAGCATTAAAAAATCTTCTATATGAATTAAAAAAATATAAAATTACTGGCGAATTTCAAAAATAAACTTCTTACTAACAAATTAGAATTAAAATATTATAAAATAAAAAAATTACGTTCCTCAGTGTTACGTAATAGGATTGCGTTGTGAAAATTTATACCAGTTAGTTTTTTACATGAAGATGAAAAATAAGAAATCAATTGCAAGATGATTTAAGCAGAATAGCTTTCTGGTCAAAAGATTGGCAGTTAAAATTATTTGAAGTGAAATGTGACGTTCTTTGATTTGTCAACAAAAAAAAAACTGATAATAACGATTTTTTTATTTATTAATGCATTATCCAAATCAAAATTGTTAAAAAATTCGGAGTAAATTTTTTATATAAGTATAAAAAATTTTGGATTCATTTGTTTCAAAAATTTTTAAAGGGCTTAGAAATTGGTGTGCTCTGTTTTTTATATTTCACTTTATAAGATAACAAAACAAAAGACCTACCTAGCATAACAAAAGTTTGGTTCGCTGTCTAGCCGCGAAATCAAAATTTGTGATGATATGGACGAGTAAGGGTGCGTTCATACTTATGACAAAACGTCCTTTGGACAAAGTCCAAAGGACAAATACAGCGTATAAACGTATGTAAAAACGTCCTTTGGACTTTGTCCAAAGGACGTTTTGTCATAAGTATGAACGAACCCTAACTCAATTTTTCAAAAACTGGGGATTTAACAATACAATTAAAAAGAATGTACAAATTTGTTGTAACTTTGACAATTTCTTTTAACCTATTTTTGTGTAGCCTAAGTTTTTAGTATGCGAGTTTTTTTTAATGCTTTAGTTTAATACATAAAATCCTAAAATATACATAGATGTTTTATTATTTATTGGTTTTAAATTTAAAAAATCATACAATGAATGCATCTAATCTGAATGATTTTTTTTCGTACGGAGCAGACCCACAATTTTATTATCCTAGGTAATTTCGTCCATTTTTTAACATCATTTTCTCCTAGTTGATTTAATTTTCTCCTCTTTCTTTTCATAATTTTACTATATAGTACTATTTAAAAATACAAAATCACGTAAATTATAAACAATATAAATTTATTTGAAAAATTTCGCCGTTTAAGAAAATACACTCGCTGACAAATCAACAGCTATATAAAAACCGATATTTGAATTAGCTTTGAAAATTTATGAGTTTCAAAAAAAATCCTATTGATTTTCTTCTGATGAAACCAATTAACTGTTCATTTCCTTCTTATCGAGAAAAATACCAGACAGATTTTAAGCATATTAGGTTTTAATCCCTTGTTGCAAGCGTTGTTTTAGCGGTTAGATTTTTTGACAAAATAAACTATATCTGCAATGCAAGTTTTAAACAAGTATATCAGAAAAAACATTAAAGCTCTAATTATTTTTTATTATTTTTAATTTTCAAATAGGTCAAATTAAACATATTAAAAAGCAACACATAAAAATTAAATATACAATAATAGTATTGTGGTACTGTGCTAAATAAAAAATTGGCGAAAATAAGTCATTACCTACAGGCTTAAGGGATTAACGCCTGATTACCCTGACCCAACAAAAAAGATATTTTCTCAAAAGAAATTTTCTTGCCGGATTTGTTTTAGGACCTGTCAACATGTTGCCTAAGACTGAAGTTAGAATACTTAATCTTAATTATTAAGCTACACGATTACAAAAGCTAAAAACCGATAATATAGTAATTACTCAAAAGATTTTCACAATTCGCGTTTCCCCCTCAATAAAAGTTTCTGAGCGTTTTCTATACTTACAGAAGACCATCACTCTGGAAAAGCCTGTAAGGAGAAATTTTTTTTAATGAAAAATAGAATAATATAAATAAATGATTTTTGCTGTGAAGATTTTAAATGAAAACCGCAATCAGAAAGTTATACCATTTCTTACATATTTTTTTAAAAAAATTAGTGCCCAAAAAGACAATTTTAAAATGAATGCAGTAGTGTTTTTCCTTCAACATTTTTTTTAAATGCAGTACATACTTGAGCTTTTTATTTACTACTATTTTCGATCAATTTAGTGAGAAACTGCTCTTACCGCAAAAACTTAAGTTCGATAATACCAAAGAAACTTGGACCAGGAAGAACCTAAACCAAAACCTTAACCAAGTTTTGTTACATAGAGCTTTAAGCACTGTTTTTGCAGCTTTAAGTTCTCAAAGTTTTTCTGCAGCTCTATGACTCTACTTAGAGCCGCAGGTTCAAAGACTCCAAACCCCGCCAAAACTTTAACATTTATTTTCACTCAATTATTATTTAAAATTCAAAAAATGTACATTTAAAAAATGTACAAAAGGACTTTTTTTAATATTCAATTGCGTTTTGTAACAATTTCAATTACAATCAGCATTATTGTCAAAAAAAGTATAGAATAAAAAAACGAACGTGTTTTTAATTTTATTTCAATACATTCGATTAAATTAGGTTTTTTTGTATATCTAAACGTTGTGATAAAAAAACTTAAAATTAATACCATAATTTATGTGAAAATTGAAAATCGTAAAAATGATCAGCAAACATGACTAATGTTTTATAACAAAAAAAAAATTGACAATGAAAACTTAGATCCCAGTAAATTTCGAGCAGATAATTTTAGACATTTTAGAAGTTGGAATTTAATTATTTTTTTAAAGTTTTTTTTTGTCTAATTAATTAATTAATTAGACAAAATTATTTTTTAATGTTTTCTAAAATAATTTTAGTCTCCAAGTTATTTAGATCCTTTTTTTGTTGAAACGTTATTAAAAATAAGCGTTTGTAATATATCAAAATTTTCATTTATATTTATTTAAAATGATTTATGGTCTAATAGAGAGCGTAAAATAATTCATTTAATCAAGAATACATACGTATTCTTGATTTAATAAAATACCAGTTATGTTTGCCGATCAGTTTTAGGTTTCTTTAGTTTGTTTGTTCACGAAAAATGTGCTAAAATTGGACGTTTTTTGCACAAAATAATATTGACACTCCAAAAACCAAAAGCCTGTTTTATACGTTTTAAAACAAAATTGTGCGTCATTTCATGATACAAAACTCATTTTTATACAAGAAAAATAAGTAAAAGGCTTATTGTCAAGGCTCGGAAAATTAACATGGGCCAAAAATAAAACATAAAATAAATAGAAAATAATTTACTGAAAAATTGCTTCTGAACACAACTACAAGATTGTAGCTGAACTTAGGTTCAAAATAAAAAATTACATGAACATTAAAAAATAAATTGTTAAAATGTGTGTAATTTGTGGCTTTGTTAAAAAAGCATTGAAATTTACCTATCAAGATATGTTCCAAAAAATCCTTCCAGCGGTCTCATTTTAAGCAAAAGGCGACACATATATCGTTAGTTATTCGGTTTTGTTAAAAAAAAACCTCAGCGCGGTTTACACTTTTTTATTTAGAAAATTAATCCATTGAGTAATACTGCATGTCTTTTCCATAAATCTTTTAAAGAAAAAAGTTCGCGCAAAAACACTGAATTAAAAGAAATCATTTGTCTGCTTTTAATCACTTTCACTTATGTAATTGCTTTTGACCAAACAGCTTTGTTTTCTTAAATTCCCATTTTGATGCATTTTAACTTCCAGTAAATTAAATGAGAATATTGCTTTCCAATAAAAGATTAGATAAATTTCAAGGCGAGGAAACTTGAAGCTGTAACTGAGAATCGAAAATAGGGAATTTAGAGTGGATATTTGAAGTCGCTTAAATCATACCTAAAAAAAACTAAGTTGCATAAGTCCGAACAATTTTTTTATTTATGGCTTCAGGCTGTTATTTGAATGTCTTAATTTTTAAACTTAACTTTTAATATTTAAAGCTCCTAAACTTTTTGATGGTTTTATACTATTCACTTACGGCTTCAAAAAAAGTACAAAATTAAAATACAAACACACAATGTATCGGTTTAGTATAGGTTTAATTTTTATAGGAATTAAATTGTATTATAAAATATATTGTATCTCATTGTACATATTATATAGATCTTATAGATCATTCGTTAATATACATTTGTGGAAACAGAATAGCCCTGGGAGAAAATTTTCCGGAGCAAATTGTTTCTAAAACGAAATTTCTGAAGAAAAAACTGCAAAAACGAATTTTGGTTGTCCTGTTTGTACATCCTTTACTTTAACTTAATACAGACAAATAATATTAGATTTAAATTAACAAAAAGACATATAAAAACTCGTTATATTTTATTTTGAAATCTAAAAACAAATCGGTTTAACGAACACTGGTAATTTGAAATTAGCAATTGAATCAAATCTTTGAAATTTGTCTTAGCTTTTTAAAAGTAATAAATGCAAACAGATGCACTCATCAAACAGCAGCCAATATCTGCAAAAAACATTGGCTGACTCTAATCCTGCTCCGTCTGTTCTTTCTCTGGCAATACCCGTAATACTTTTTTCGATTTTAAAATCAAAGAAAACCATTTTTTATATTTTTTGTTATTTGGGTTGTTGGTTATTCTTGTAACAAGTGTTATATCTAGTTTTTACTACTGTTGTTACTAAAGAAATATCTTTAGAAGAATATTTGGTAGCTCGTCAACACAATACCGCAAAAAAAACACGATTCAACGACACGAATATTCTCTCTACCAAGATTTTGGAACAGAACGGTCTTATGTATAGCAGATAATGCGTCGTCAGGTTTTACAACATACCACAAAAAACACTTCAGTAATAACAACAAATAATATATTACTATCAAAATATATGTAATAAAAAAATTATCTGTAAGGCACTCAGAACAAATTGTCTGTAAAAGGCATACCTGTATACTTACCATTTAAATGATACGTATTATAAAAAGAACAAAGAAAAAAACTTTTAATCCTACATATTACTAAAGTAAATGATTTAGGGTCGATGGAGCCTAGGGAACTTGGAGCCAAAAATAGGGAACTTGGAGCCCTAAGTGGGAAACTTGGAGCTTGGAGCCTTAAATTAGGAACTTGGAGCCAAAAATAAAAATCGCTAAAACGTGTATCTAAGCCTAAGCGAAACCTAAATTTAAGCTTAAACCAATTTTTTCTGAAAGGCTCCAAGTTCCCAAAAATTTTCGATGGTTCCAAGTTCCCTGCTTGTGGCTCTAAAGACCCCGTACCAAGTAAATGGTGAATCTACTAACAGAAATAAACTCCTTACTTTTTAAAACTTCCATATTATCTAAAAACACATGATAAAAAAATCACAATGAACGATGAAAAATTTATTTAAAAAATCACAATGAACAATTTATTACAATTTTTTAGAAGAAATTATAAAAAAATTTAACTTTTATAAAAATACAACATAAAACCGTTTTCGTCACTTTGCATATACAGGTTTGGACTTGCCCGAGGGAAAGTTGAGACTCTTCAGTATGCTCTTTCTGTCAAACATTTATACAAGCATGCAAATTTACCTGATTTTTTTCCTGATCCAGTTTTCTTTTGGCTGAACTTTCGTTGACATCGTCCTCCATCTCTTGCGGTTGATGTTGATCGCTCGAGTATCGACTCCGTCCTTCTGCGTCCATTTGTATTTTTAGCTAAAAAATTAGAGGATTTCGATTCTACATTCACAAAAATGTAATGGAATCATTTCAAATATTAAATAAATACATAACCGTAATAAAAGGTGAAAATCTATAAAAAATATGAAAATAAATAAATTAAAAAATAATCTAATAATACAAGTTCTGTTTTCGAACAGTGAACCGTGAAACATTTTTCCTGTTCTACTGTTCTAAAAATTTGCATTTTTATGTTTTTACAAAAATAGTCATAGTTATGTCTCAGAAAATATCTTAGTTAAAATCCTGTTAAAAAAATGAAAAACAAACAAAAATATTAACAAAATTCGTTATTAGCTATAAAATTCTATATTATATTACAAGCGTAGAACTTTAAAGTGTAGAAGAAAGTTTTTAAGGGCTAAAATATTAGTAACATATTTTTAATTATATTTTTGTCAAATTGAAATTTACTATAGCTATAATTAATGCATTTTTCTAATTGCTATAACTAAAGCAGTCTTAAATTCATTTTTAGTTGCGTCAAATCTTCGTATTTTATGGTTTGTGCAATTTTCAAATAAAGATACAAGTTTATTTCTTGAGCCCAAAAGAAAATATTTCATGTCGCACAAATGTACGAAAAGAAACGCAGTTAGTGGCAAACACGTAAAGAAAAGCATGACGCACCATAAGATGGGTGAAACACGTTAAAATAAGTGCATAAGGGTACAATTCACTGAAACGATACTATTTTTAATTTAGTTATTGGTTGTACCAAAAAAAAAATATTTCATATCGTACAAATGTACGAAAAGAAACGCAGTTCGTGCATAAGCATGTAAAGAAAAGCATGACGCTTCAAAAGATGCATAAAAACATCCTTACGTTAAAATGAGTACATGATAGGATAATTTATTTAAATGCAGTTAAATTTTAATTTATTTTTTTGAAAAATTTTATAGTGTTTTTTTATTGAATATTCCAAACTTACTTAATAATGCCCTATTTTTATTAACAAACTTGAGAAAAGTTTCTTTAAGTTCGTTCTTGTTGTATTTTATTTCTTCAAAGTTTATTATTAACATCTTAATTTTATTTAGAAAAAAATTATATTCGGAACAAATCCTAGCAATTCGAATTAGTTGCGAATAAAATACATCGGAGCCTAGTTCGGAAGAAACATATCTTACGTCTTAAAAATTAAAATCATCGGTTTTATTATAAACGTTAATTTTAACAGAAGTATTTTGGCATTTGATATTAAAATCCAGATAGTTACACTCATTCGGTGATATTGATGTGTCATTTAACATTAGGAATTTTGGATAAATATTTTTGCAAATATCCCAAAAGTTAACATAATTAATAGTGATGGGCGGAACTGCAGAAACGCCGGAACACCGGAACCGGAACCGGAAATGAGATTTTCCAAAAATCCAGAACAGGAACGGGAACCGGAATTTTAAATTTATTAAAACCGGAATCAGGTCCGTAACGTACTAAAAAAACGGAATTCGGAAGCAGAATCCGGAACACTACAAAGATCACCAAAAATGACGTTTTTTTTTAAATTTCTCCTTTAAAAAACTAAACTCAAAAATCATGAATTTCTATGAAGCGTTTAAAATATGAAATTATCAAAGCTTAAACTAACTTAATCTGTTGCAAGATTCACAACTAAAATAGTACAACTTAACTATGTTGTTGGATGTATGTACCAATTTAAGTGAAGCCTTAGTAGTCGTTTTTACAATTGCTGCAGGGACGTACCCCCCAGGGTTTTATTTGAAAGGGGGCAGATTTCAGTAGAAAAAAAATTTCGGGGAGGGGAGGGGCGGAGCCCCTCTCTCCCTTATTTTTTTTAAACGTTTAAAAACCAGGGATAAACGTAGCTAAACCTGTATCATACACTAATTTTGGACTAATAACGTATTATTTAAGTCAAACAAAAGTTAACACAACATCTGTTGTGAATTCAAATAAAATAACGCAATAGAATGAAATAAAAAAATAACACAATGGAATAAAATGCATTAAAAAAATTTGCTTAAAAAAAATTTAAAAAAATCAAAATTTAATAAACAATGCCTTTTATCCAGCCAGCATAGTAAAATTTTACCAGCAAATTAGGAATTTATCACCATGATTTCGGAGGCGGTGTCTGTAAAATAATGTAAAATCCAAAAGTTTAACATTGGCATTTCCACCCATTGGTATTCCCGAAATTCGTTTAAAAATTAGGCCGGCAAATTTAACATAGCAGTTATCTACAATATATTTAACCGAAATTTGAATTTGTTTTTTAGTAAAACAAGGTACACGGCCAAGGTTTTTCGTCCGTATAAAATATGTTTTTATAACCGATTGCTAAATATTTTTTCTTTGCATTATTGAATAATGAATCAATTAATTCAAAAGTTCACAAAGAATTTCTTTCACAAAACCTATATTAACAAGAGAAACATAAATTTCTGCTACACATTAAACGAAATATAACCGGTACAAAGTTTAAAAATCCGTAAGTAAGAAACTTAGCCATCGAAAATTTTTGGAAACTTGAAGATGTGAACAATGGGAATTTAACGCTTTTTATGAAAATTGGTTTGGGCTTACATTTAAGCTTAGGCCCGGTTGTACCATAAATACTTAAATTGGCAGCTTCTACTTAAGTAGTGACCAGCTATTTTGCTCAGTAGTTCCAAAAATCAGCAAGTTGCACCATAAACTACTTAGCAAAGTTGTACCTTTGCTAAGTAGTACTTAAGTACTTTCCACTTTCGGCTTCAAGTTTCCACTTACAGCTCCAATTTTTTTATTTTGGCTGCAAGTTTTTTTGGCTCTATCTACCGTAAATTATATAAACCACAAAATTATGAAAGATTGTGGTACATATATGTATGCATTATCCTATTTAGAGTCAAACTGGCTTTGACTATCTGTTTTTGTTTGTCTGTCAATATCTATTTTTGGTTACACAGGGTTTTCCCACTTTCTAAAAATTTTTGATTTTTCCAGTGTTTTCGTTGACGACTGTTTCATATTATTTAAATCATAAAAAAATCATATTCCAAAATGTTCAAACTATTTAAATTCACTGCAGTCTTAAATAGAATTTACGTATGACAGCAAATCAAATGGCGTTTTACCCTTTTTACACAATATTGGTTTCAAAAGAAAGTAATTCTTTTACAACTTCAGTCTACCGAAAACTAAGTTTCAGAAAGGTTTATTCAAACTTTCAAAGTTTTATCACGATGTTCTTCAAATTTGGTTTCATATTTTTGCTTTTACTCAGATCCTATGTTTTATCAAGCTTCTATCTCAAACTTGATGCTGAGTTACGAGTTTTAAAAACTTTTTTACCAAAAAAGCATCCTTTTAGTTTTAGTTCATCAGTCCGTCGTCATCCTCCCGATCACCGCCGCGACGCGGAATTTAACACAGTGCAGCACTGGCGCGGAATACCTTTTGCGGATTTGCAGCGTTTTCTGGATGAAAAAATCCCAAAGCGTTAATAAACGTTTGAGCGTCAGGCAACGTGTGTTGAATTTTATTGTTGAGAAAAAATCTGTAACAATCGTTTTGTCATATATCGGTTTATTGTCAACTCAAGGTTAGTTCTAAATTAATAAAATTATTTTCTGTTGATCTTCCACGAGTTAACTTAAGGCCCGTTCACACTTATGCACAATGCACAATGCATAATGCACAATGCATGATGCACAATGCATTATAATACCTGTTCACACTTACGCACAATGCATAATGCATCAAAACTAATTTTCAGCCAAAACTATTGTTAAATACGGTTTAAAAATGCATGTTTCTCTTATTAAAAAACGAAACATAACAAAGAATAGCGTTGCTGCAAATCCAAGCTGACAACAAACTCAAATTAACCGATGTTGGGATACACAATCCTGATTATTAGTCAGAAAAGCTAAAAAAAGCCAAAATATAGTCCCAAAATCCCTCTTTTTTATTTATTTTGCATAGAATTATATTTTATATTTTGTTAACCGCAAAAATATGTTTTAAATTTTGTGTATAATGAAATGTAAATTCGTTTGTTCATGAACATTTATTATTTGATTCGTTTTTTAAGCAGAAAAATTCTCAACGTACGTACTTTGCGAAAAAAGTGCGTACAAATTTTCGAAACGCGCTGCTACTTGCACAAAACTTGGAACGCTGTTTCAAGTCCGATAATGCATTGTGCATCGTGCATTGTGCGTAAGTGTGAACACCTATTTTCGGGGTTTTAATGCATTGTGCATTGTGCATAAGTGTGAACGGGCCTTTAAGAGTAGTTTTTAAATCAACATGTCGCTTAGCTAACTTCTTCCTGTTGAAAGACCGAGCACCTAATTGTTTGAAATTTGGTGTAGTTTACAAATATCAGTGTACCGGTTAAGATTCCGTGTACATTGTTGTACAAACTGTCTGCTACGTTTCGACTCGGGTTTCAGACCATATGGGGATGCGGCAAGAACCGGGCGTAGCATGCAAAGCAAAGAATTAGCTGTTCATGATCATTTAATGTCTTGTTTGTTCAAGACCTTTAAGATTCGTCTTCAATCACCAATTTCCGTATTGTCACTTCAGCCACTAGAGAGTACTGTCTAAAATAAAAGAATATTGTGTATTAAAGAAGACAAACCTGTTTTAATAAGAAATAAGAAAGTTCTTTAAATAAGAAAACTTATATAAACAAATACTTTGCCCAATAAATAACCATACAAATGCTTTGTTAATTTTGCTTTCTGTATCTAATTATGATGTACACAATAAAGCTGCCTCTGCACCAACCAAAGGTGTTTTACTTAACCTGCTTTCTGCACCATTTAAGGTGTCAATCTTTATTTGTCCTATTTTGCTTAATAAAGGCTTTAAAATTAATCCATCTATACTAGTTTTTTTGTTCTACCTAACCTGCTTCTAAACCTGTTTAGGTGTTTTTATCAATTATTCTCCAAACATTTGCTTGTACCTAACATATACCTAGCCTGCTTCTACACCTATTTAGGTGTTTTTTCCTAACCTGCTTTCTACACCTTTTAAGGTGTTTCTGTATTCATCTATTTTACCCATTTATGCTAGTTATTTATTAAATTTTAACGCTAAAAATAATTTCGTACCAAATGTAAAACTTAATATACAATTAAAAATTTTTTTTAAAAATTTTTAGCATTTTTCTAATCTCTATTTTTTGGTGTAATAAAATTTTTTAGCATTTTTCTAATCTCTATTTTTTGGTGTAATTTTGCAAAATTATATGTTTTAATTATTAACATAAATTTTATAATAATGCATTAAAATACAATCTCTATAATAACCTTTCCTTCTCTCTGATTACAAAAGGCTATTTCGAACATTCAATTGTTCTGTTTTTAACATATTTTTTCATATTTTTTTAAAATATTTTTTTCCATTTTACTATTGTGTATGTTTTTTGTATTTTTTGTGATGGTTTTATCTGACTTTTCGTAACTATTATTGTATTTAAAAATTCTCAAAATTTTGCGTTTTATAATTACTGCTGTACGTAAACTGACAAATTGAAAGCTCTACAATATGATTTCCTAAATTAAAGTTTTATCGTTTATGTTCCTTGATTTAATCTGTTTTTTTTATTTGTTTTTGTTTGTCTGTGAGTCTGTTTGTGTTACTTTCGGGTTTTATGACTACAGAAGGATAAATGATTTAAAAAAAAAACCTTAAAAATTTAACTTTAAACTTTAAAAAAATTTAAAAACTTATATTTTAGCCTATATAGCGTACATAGTTTGACGGACTTAGTTTAAATTTTATAGTTTAAAATTAATCTAGGATCGTTACCTAAGAGGCTTGAAGCTGATTATTTTAAAGCCAATTTCTGCACCCCAGTTAAGGCTGATTTATGACAAAACGTCTTTTGGACAAAAGTCCAAAGGACAAAAGTCCTTTAGACTTTGTCCAAAGGACAAATACAGCGTAAAAACGTCCTTTGAACTTTGTCCAAAGGACAAAGTCCAAAGGACAAAGTCCAAAGGACAAATTTTAAGTAGCGTTTATACTTTGTTCAAAGGAAAAAGTCCAAAGGGCGTTTTGGCTTTTCTAAAATTGTCCTTTGGACTTTGTCCAAAGGATGTTTTGTCATAAGTATGAACCAGCATTTAGGGATAATGTCCAAAGGATGTTTTGTCATAAGTATAAACCAGCATTTAGGAATAAATCTTGTATCATGAGCAACAATAAAACCACAGCAAGAATAAATAAAACCACACCAGGTTAAAACGTTATAAAATTCGAAATTTTAGCCTTACTTTCGAAATTGGCTGGGCTCTAAGTTTTTTCGGCTTCATCGACAATATATTTTAGTTTTACTTGAAAAAAATTATGGTTCAATTATATCTGGCTGACCTTTTAAGTTTGTATGAAGACATGAGCAGATCAATTAAAATTGTGACGTTTAAAAAACGAATTGGAACGCCGATTTTTTTTTTAATTCCCAGCTTATCCCAAAATACACATAAATTGGTTAATTCTACGCATAATCAGCATACATCAATATCAACAAACATACACAATAGTAAAATGGAAAAAAATATTTTAAAAAAATATGAAAAAATATGTTAAAAACAGAACAATTGAATGTTCTAAAAATCAACTTTTGTAATCAAGGAGAAGGAAAGGTTATTATAGAGATTGTATTTTAATGCATTATTATAAAATTTATGTTAATAATTAAAACATATAATTTTGCAAAATTACACCAAAAAATAGAGATTAGAAAAATGCTAAAATTTTTATTACACCAAAAAATAGAGATTAGAAAAATGCTAAAAATTTTTAAAAAAAATTTTAATTTGTTATATTAAGTTTTACATTTGGTACGAAATTATTTTTAGCGTTAAAATTTAATAAATAACTAGCATAAAAGGGTAAAACGCCATTTGATTTGCTGTCATACGTAAATTCTATTAGACTGCAGTGAATTTAAAATAGTTTGAACATTTTGGAATATGATTTTTTTATGATTTAAATAATATGAAACAGTCATTCAACGAAAACACTGGAAAAATCAAAAATTTTTCAAAAGTGGGAAAACCCTGTGTAACCAAAAATAGATATTGACAGACAAACAAAAACGAATAGTCAAAGCCAGTTTGACTCTAAATAGGATAATGCATACATATATGTACCACAATCTTTCATAATTTTGTGATTTCTATAAATTACGGTAGATAGAGCCAGGAAAACTTACAGCCAAAATAAAAAAATTGGAGCTGTAAGTGGAAACTTGAAGCCGAAAGTGGAAAGTACTTAAGTACTACTTAGCAAAGGTACAACTTTGCTAAGTAGTTTATGGTGCAACTTGCTGATTTTTGGAACTACTGAGCAAAATAGCTGGTCACTACTTAAGTAGAAGCTGCCAATTTAAGTATTTATGGTACAACCGGGCCTAAGCTTAAATGTAAGCCCAAACCAATTTTCATAAAAAGACGTTAAATTCCCATTGTTCACATCTTCAAGTTTCCAAAAATTTTCGATGGCTAAGTTTCTTACTTACGGATTTTGAGGACTTTCTACCGGTTATATTTCGTTTAATGTGTAGCAGAAATTTATGTTTCTCTTGTTAATATAGGTTTTGTGAAAGAAATTCTTTGTGAACTTTTGAATTAATTGATTCATTATTCAATAATGCAAAGAAAAAATATTTAGCAATCGGGTTATAAAAACATATTTTATACCGGACGAAAAACCTAGGTCGTGCACCTTGTTTTACTAAAAAACAAATTCAAAATTTGGTTAAATATATTGGAGATAACTGCTATGTTAAATTTGCCGGCTTAATTTTTAAACAAATTTCGGGACTACCAATGGGTGGAAATGCCAATGTTAAACTTTTGGATTTCTCATTATTTTACGGACACCGCCTCCGAAATCATGGTGATAAATTCCTAATTTGCTGGTAAAATTTTACTATGCTGGCTGGATAAAAGGCATTGTTTATTAAATTTTGATTTTTTTAAATTTTTTTTAAGCAAATTTTTTTAATGCATTTTATTCAATTGTGTTATTTTTTTATTTCATTCTATTTCTTTATTTTATTTGAATTCTGGACGGACGATGTGTTAACTTTTGTTTGACTTAAATAATACGTTATTAGTCCAAAATTAGTGTATGATACCGGTTTAGCTACGTTTATCCCTGGTTTTTAAACGTTTAAAAAAAATAAGGGAGAGAGGGGCTCCGCCCCTCCCCCTCCCCGAAATTTTTTTTCTACTGAAGTGTGCCCCCTTTCAAATAAAACCCTGGGGGGTACGTCCCTGCAGCAATTGTAAAAACGACTACTAAGGCTTCACTTAAATTGGTACATACATCCAACAACATAGTTAAGTTGTACTATTTTAGTTGTGAATCTTGCAACAGATTAAGTTCATCAGTCCGTCGTCATCCTCCCGATCACCGCCGCGACGCGGAATTTAACACAGTGCAGCACTGGCGCGCAGTACCTTTCGCGGATTTGCAGCGTTTTCTAGATGAAAAAATCCCAAAGCGTTAATAAACGTTTGAGCGTCAGGCAACGTGTGTTGATTTTTATTGTTGAGAAAAAATCTAGTAACAATCGTTTTGTCATATATCGGTTTATTGTCAACTCAAGGTTAGATTCTAATTAATAAAATTATTTTCTGTTGATCTTCCACGTGTTAACTTAAGGCCCGTTCCACACTTATGCACAATGCACAATGCATAATGCACCAATGCATGATGCACAATGCATTATAAATACCTGTTCCTACACTTACGCACAATGCATAATGCATCAAAACTAATTTTTAAGCAAAAAACTATTGTTAAATACGGTTTTAAAAATGCATGTTTCTCTTATTAAAAAACGAAACATAACAAAGAATAGCGTTGCTGCAAATCCAAGCTGACAACAAACTCAAATTAACCGAAATGTTGAGGATACACAATCCTGATTATTAGTCAAGAAAAGCTAAAAAAAGCCAAAATATAGTCCCAAAATCCCTCTTTTTTATTTATTTTGCATAGAATTATATTTTATATTTTGTTAACCGCAAAAATATGTTTTAAATTTTGTGTATAATGAAATGTAAATTCGTTTGTTCATGAACATTTATTATTTGATTCGTTTTTTAAGCAGAAAAATTCTCAACGTACGTACTTTGCGAAAAAAGTGCGTACAAATTTTCGAAACGCGCTGCTACTTGCACAAAACTTGGAACGCTGTTTCAAGTCCGATAATGCATTGTGCATCGTGCATTGTGCGTAAGTGTGAACACCTATTTTCGGGGTTTTAATGCATTGTGCATTGTGCATAAGTGTGAACGGGCCTTTAAGAGTAGTTTTTAAATCAACATGTCGCTTAGCTAACTTCTTCCTGTTGAAAGACCGAGCACCTAATTGTTTGAAATTTGGTGTAGTTTACAAATATCAGTGTACCGGTTAAGATTCCGTGTACATTGTTGTACAAACTGTCTGCTACGTTTCGACTCGGGTTTCAGACCATATGGGGATGCGGCAAGAACCGGGCGTAGCATGCAAAGCAAAGAATTAGCTGTTCATGATCATTTAATGTCTTGTTTGTTCAAGACCTTTAAGATTCGTCTTCAATCACCAATTTCCGTATTGTCACTTCAGCCACTAGAGAGTACTGTCTAAAATAAAAGAATATTGTGTATTAAAGAAGACAAACCTGTTTTAATAAGAAATAAGAAAGTTCTTTAAATAAGAAAACTTATATAAACAAATACTTTGCCCAATAAATAACCATACAAATGCTTTGTTAATTTTGCTTTCTGTATCTAATTATGATGTACACAATAAAGCTGCTTCTGCACCAACCAAAGGTGTTTTACTTAACCTGCTTTCTGCACCATTTAAGGTGTCAATCTTTATTTGTCCTATTTTGCTTAATAAAGGCTTTAAAATTAATCCATCTATACTAGTTTTTTTGTTCTACCTAACCTGCTTCTAAACCTGTTTAGGTGTTTTTATCAATTATTCTCCAAACATTTGCTTGTACCTAACATATACCTAGCCTGCTTCTACACCTATTTAGGTGTTTTTTCCTAACCTGCTTTCTACACCTTTTAAGGTGTTTTTCTATTCATCTATTTTACCCATTTATGCTAGTTATTTATTAAAAATTTTAACGCTTAAAATAATTTCGTACCAAATGTAAAACGTAATATACAATTAAAAAATTTTTTTAAAAAATTTTTAGCATTTTTCTAATCTCTATTTTTTGGTGTAATAAAATTTTTTAGCATTTTTCTA
>JASAMX010022417.1:0-11504 GCA_030248175.1 Microlaimidae sp. YZB2_3
AGGGAACTTAGCTGGAACTCGGAGCCAAACATAGGGAACTTGGACCCGTAAATTGGGAACTTAGAGCCGAAACGAAAAACAGCTAAAACGTTTACCTATAAGCGAAACCGAAATCTTAGCCCAAAACAATTTTTTCGTTAAGGTTCCAAGCTCCTATTGCTCGTGGCTCCAAGTTCCCAAAAATTTTCGATGGCTCCAAGTTCCTTGTTCGTGGCTCTAAAGACCCCGTACCAATAAAACAGGAACAATTCAATTTCAACGTCAGCCAATGCAATCATACGAAATAAACATTAGAAAAGATCAGATAATGAAAATGGTTGTTTTAGAGCGTTATTCTAAAATTGATACAACTTTTATTCTTTTAACGTTTCGACTTTCGAAACAAACACCATGTTTCTTCAAATTGTAAAATAAAAGATAAGATACATTGCTATTAGTATACCATTTACATAAAAAAGGAAAGTAAATTGCTTAGAAGTAAAACGTATCTAAGCAATTTATATTAGTCACGACACTTTATTATTTTAAGATTATGTATTATCTTTTTAATACCATTGTAAAATTTTTAAAAACAATAAGAAGAATTAGATAAACAATTAAATATTGATATATATATTAAAATATGGATGTAATTTAAAGCTATTTTTATTATTTATATTTAATATGCGTTTGTTTAGTTATTAACAACTCGAATTATCAAGTTTCCATGTTATTTTAACCGCAGTTTTTTTAACTATAAGTTTTTAATATTTATTACTATAACAATAATAAAGAGCTTTTTTTAATCAAAACAAAACACGAAAACAATTTTTTTAAAGAAGACTCCAGCGATTTTTGGTTAATAGGACATAAACAAATTGATATAGATTCATTTTATTAACAGTAGTAAGCTGTCTATTTACTGCCGTATTTCTTTAGTTTGAAGGCGATTGAAATAAGACATGTAACTTCACTTTAGCTAAATTTTCTGTAATTCATTTCTTTCTCCAATAATATCAGTGGTCTTAGAAGATACTTATTTTGACTGTACCTCTTATTTTGCGAAAATTAGTACTTTAGTCAAAACAGATATTCAGTGATATGGTTAATTTAAAAATTACAGCTTTAAGCTCATACAGAAAAATCAAATTTTTTTGTTATGTTATGTATTTGGTTTTTAAAATCATTTCCATTTTTTTACACATTTTAAAAATTTTGAATTTTAACCATTTTTATTTTGTTTTTTATAGTGAATTCGAATAATTTTGTGTGTGGAGAGCACAAATTTAGTGGCGAAAATTAAGGTTGGCTAAATTTAAGTCAGTTACACAGTTTTGTTACCCAATTTTAAGTCAGCTATTTTAAAAAAATCAATACGAATATCTAAATTAAATGATTGGTTTCTAAATAAGTTGTTAAATTTGCTGCGTTTTGTCTTAATTTGTATTTAATGATTTTTGTATGAATATTTAAAATTCATAAATAAAAAAATAACTGATTTTGTTTTTTCTGCTTGTTGTCGTAAAATCTTGGTTAAATTACGCACAAAGTTCAAAATAAGTTAGAAACTCATTAATTTAGTTTAAATACACAAGTTAGGTTGAAAGTAAACTAGGAGACTAAAATACGGGAACCTTTAAAATTTCGAAATAAATGAGAACGTAACTCCAATTTAGCCAGTTACAAATAGGCTTTTGTTGCTATTAATTTTCAAGAAGGTACAAGAATTATATTTTCAAGCTTACTTTAGAAATAATGTTCTTTGCTAAACGCAAAAACGCAATTAGCAGTTTTTCAATTGTAGCGCTGTACAATTATAATAAAAATAAACTGAAAAAAAATTAAATGATTGATTTTAAAATAATACACTTTTCAAATGTACTAAAAATGGATATTTTCTAATAAAACTAAGTTTCGTTTGGTTTGGTTTCTCGTGCGTCCCGTTGTCGATTCAACGACTAACTGCATGATTGTCTGTAATGCAGGTTGTTATATTTTAAATTTAAATTAGGAAAGTTTTTTTCAAAATTTAATGTTCACAGAAGCTTCTTTTTATAGGTGAGGGGCCTTTGGAACCGTTAGCAGGAAACTTAAAACAGTTGGGGGTTAGGTTTAGAAATAGATTTTAGCGAGTTTACACTTTCAGCCCAATATCTAGATCTACATTTGTGTGTTATCTCGGCTCCAACGACCCTTTAAGAATTTTTTTAATCTTTGCAAAAAACCACTAAAAACAAAGGTTGTGCTTAAAAAAGCTGCATGTCTGGCTTTGATTATTTTTTTTTGAAAAGTTTCTTGATACTTTTCTTAGATTATTCACTTTTAGTATTATCAGAAAAATATATTTTAAGCTTATAAAACAAAAAAATTATCAAATGGTCCTTCTTTAAGCCCGGTTCACACTGAGGTGGGACGATCTGTGGCCATGCGATATGGTATTGTGACTGCGCCGCGCCTCCAACGTCAAAAATATGACGTGTTCACACTGAGGCGGTGGGCACGCCACCGCGGCACTGCGAGGTGGCATTGCCACCTTAGTGTGAACACGTCCTATGTTTAACGTTGGACACAACAGTGGTGGCAATGCCACCGCAAGGTGGCATTGCCACCGGTGGCTTTGCCACCTCAGTGTGAACCGGGCTTTAGAGATTCGTCGAGATAATAATTTTTTTTTAGAATATTTATATTTTAGATTGTTATAATTTATAACAAACAAAATATAAAATTTTGCTTTAAAACAAACACTTTATAAGTTAAAGTACCCACAAGACATAGGACCTGACCTGACATGCATAGCAATTTATTCATCCAAATTGTCTAAAAGATAAAGTTTAAAGTACTCTATAAAGGGAAAAGTCAAAAAGACATAGTTCAAAAAAAAGTTCAATGGAGAAAGTCCAAAAGGAATTTTTGAAAACTTTTCATACTTCGCCCAAAGTGTCCAAGGATAATCTCCAAAGGACTTTTAGGCAACCGAAATTAGCCTTTGGACAACCCAAAAGTGTCAATTAAAAAATGTCGTTTGAAAAGAAGGGTTGTTTTATGAACACTTCTTTCCTCTGTACCAAAACAGTTCAAAGATTTTAAAACTATCCACAAAGTAAATTGAAATTTTGCAACTTTGCTGTCGAAAGATTATCTTTAAATTGTCCAAAGAACATTTTTGGATTGTCCAAAGGACAACTTTGGCTTGTGAACAATTGTTTTTTGAACATTCAGGACGTAGTGTGAACAGGTTTCAGAATTCCCTTGGGGCTTTGTCGTATAGACTTTTTTACTTTGAAATTTTGCTTAGCGACTGTCTTTTGAACTTTGTTTGAACTATTTTTTGAACCGTCTGTCAGATAAGATATGTTTATTTTGAAATAAATATGCAGGAAGCCCATCAAAGCATTATAAATTTTCATTTTAAACAAGTGAGTACCTCGTTAGTAAATTTAAATCAATTATAACAAATATTGAATAAGGTTAAATTCAGTTTTTGGCTGGGGACTTTCACCCCGCACCCACGAAAGGTGGTACCTGGCGGATTCTTGAGCGATTGCTATTAGAGCTGACTCTTGCATCACGGTAATGAACCCAGCGAAACATTAGCAAACACAGTTGCAAAAACGTCTCAGCTGGTGGGGGCCTTAGAAAACTAAGGATGCAACCCCATTATTTCCTACCGGATCTTTTAAGGTTAAATTTAGCTTTTGGCTGGGGACTTTCACCCCACAACCACGAAAGGTGGTACCTGGCGGATCCTTAAGCGATTGCTTTCAGAGCTGACTTTTGGATCAGGGTAATGAACCCAACGAAACATTAGCAAACAGAGTTGCTAAAAACATCTTAGCTGGCGGGGGCCTTAGAAAATTAAGGGTGCAACCCAATGGTTCACTACCGTATCTTTTAAGGTTAAATTCAGCTTGTGGCTGGGGACTTTCAGCCCGCACCCACAAAAGATGGTACCTGGCGGATCCTTGAAATTTCATTACATCAAATTTTAACACATCGTTACATCAAATTTTATGTGGTGAATCTCAAGAGGCTCAAGTCTTAGTCTAAATAACCGCTGGGGATAACTTTCATGGAGCGATAAATTGCATATTTGATATAAGTTTCTTGTAAAATACCTTTGAACATGCTAAATGATATCAGTGTCTTTGAATAAATAAGGGGACCAAACCTGTAAACAATATTCCAAAATAGAACGCACATAACGTATGTATGGTATTATTAAAGCGTTAAGATTGTTTATATGGAATCATATATTTTGTAACCAGTAAGGCATTTACAATATTTTAAAGCTTTTTTAGCAGTAAGCCTGCAGTCTTCAGAAGATTTTAGACATGAACTAACCAAGACACACAAATCTCTTGCTTCGTTGCTGGTAGTAAGCATTCAAAAAAAATTTAAAAAAATTGGATGTTTAGGGTTATTATGACCCCCGTAAATAATATTACATTTTTGCTTTGCTATCTTGAGTTGCCATTTATGTGCCCAAGCCAGTACCTTATTTATATTGTTTTGAAATACATTGTTACTATTATCTTTTGATCGTACACTATATAATTTTACGTCATCCGCAAAAGTTTGAATAAACACCATTTATTTCATCGGTAGGTTATTTATAAATAAAAGAAACAGCAGAGGCCCAAGGACTGAACCTTGGGGGACCCCCGAAATGACGTTTGAATAGTCGGAACTTGCATTACCTAATACCAATTGTTGTTTACGCTAGTGTAAGAAAGCATAAATCCATTTTAATAAATCACCAGTTATTCTATAAGATTATAATTTGGCTATTAGCTTATTATTACAAACCTAGTCAAAAACTTCACTAAAATCAATAAAAATTGTGTCAATTAATAAATTATTATCAACGGTTTTAGTCCAGTCGTTGAAAGATTCAAGTAGCAAGGAAAATGTTGATTGGCAACGTGAAAATTCATGTTGATCTTTAGATATAAGGTTTTTTAATTTAAGATATTTAAACATTCGGTCATAAATGGCAGCTTCCATAATTTTACAGGCTATACAGGTCAGTGATATCGGACGACAATTGTTAGGATCACTTGGACAACCTTTTTGAAAGATCGGAATTATATCTGCTGTTAGCCAAGTAAACGAAAGGTGATGAGTTTTAAATGAAACTTCAATGATATTAGCAAAAGGGCTAGCTAAGGGTCTTGCTAGATTTTTAAAAAAAACTGGAGAAAAATTATCAGGTGTTCTACTAGTTTTAGCTTTTTGCTTTTTAGAACATTATATACTATTCAAGTGTAAATTAAATTGACTTTAGGGAAACATTATGCCCTATTTTTTAGGCAAAATAGGATACGTTTTGTTGTCGTTTGGGAAATTCTTACAAAAAATTGAGTTTAAAATTGAGCACTGCGAATTGGATTTGCTTATTAGTTCACCATTTGAATGTTTTAACGGTGGAACGCTGGAAGATTTATTGTTTTTTGATATTTGATAAATTTATACAGACTGGGTTTGTGATTACTTAAAAATATTTTATTTTCTTGTTCTTCCACAAATTTATTAACTTCGGTATTAAATTTTCTATTTAGTTTATTGTATTCCGCTCTAATGACTGGATGCAAGCGCTTTTTCTATATTCACTTTTTTTACGCTTTTCCATATTAGCAAACAGAGTCGCTAAAAACGTTCAGCTGGCGAGGGCCTTAGAAAACTAAGAGTGCACCCCATGGGTCATTACCGGATTTTTTTAGGTTAAATTTAACTTTTTACTACATATTATATTTAGATCATGTTTATATATTATTTTTTTGGTAAATTTATTCAATGAATAATTTCACGATGCAGAACAAAATATGAAGTCATAGCTTCAATAATACTAAATTTGTTTCAAAATTTGTATGAAAATAGAACAGAATAGAATAGAATATATTTATATCGCCATTTTAGTAATAAATTCCTATTTTTTATATTTAAGAAATGCGATTATTATATGTACCTAATGCTGGTTTACAGCTATTTATGCTTTAAAAAATTAGAAATAACCTACAATTTCAGAAAAAATCAAAATTATTAAAATATTGCCACAATCCTAATTCTTTTACAAAAATACGGCAGGTGATCTTTTTCAGTAATATATCGGGTATCATCACAAAATCAACATACACGTTCAATTTTCCATAATTAAAATCCATTTCCTTAATTAAAAACTGATTCCATTATAAAATACGTTTCAAAAGTAAACGCGCAAACAATATGGTAAGCGACGTGAGAAATGGCGCGAAAAAATTGAAAAATGAAATCAATTCGTTTTTTTACTTCTAAAGTTAAAAAGAAATTAGAACGGTTTTGAGCTTGGCTAACGAAGGCTATTATACTCTTTTTTTTCGTTTTTAAATTTCGACAGGTTCTTGTTGAATAAGATACCCGAAATTTTCACACAAAGCCGGCCGTCTCATCTTATTATATTCGTTGAAGTGCTCTTTTTAGCCGATGCTTGTTGGCCAATAAAAAATCGTTATGAAAACGAGAAGTTTGCGAATTTTATTTGATAATTTCTAACGTCAACATCAAGTTGATTTTCGCAAAAATATGTTATTAAAAATTATAGTTCAAACTTTTAATTTCTAGACTTTTTCTAACTGTATGTATGTATGTAATCTTTTAAAGCTTGAAGTTATTTTTTATATTTTTTTTTGCTTTTTTATAATATTAATAGATATTATTCATCAAGTTTAAGTATATTATTGTATTTTTTTAAACTGTCGTTAATCCTTGAATCTCACATAGGGCCTGGGAAGTTTGCATAGAACTATTATGTTATGTTGTGTGTTATGTTATGTTGGTTATGTTGGTTCTCAAACTGGGTTCGCAATCATCTAGATCTAAGCATTCATTTTCGTTTTTCCGTTTCGCGTTTTCCATTGTTTTGAGGTGAGAATTATTTTATAAAAAGATTAGTGCATTCTAAAACTAAATAAAATTTAGTTTTACGATTTTTTTTTTGGTGTAAGTATTATAGGCTTTTTACTTTGTACATTTTATCCAACAAAAATTATTGTGTTTTAAATGAACGTACATTCAAGTGTTTAAAAATTGTAGCCATTCATAAAAATTTCAAATAAATTCAAAAGTCTGAAACAAAAACTAAAAGAGTATTAGTAATGCTAAAAGTTTTTAGGTAATAATAAATTTTACTGAATTAAAATTCTAATTTTTGCCTGACAATACAGCTAAACAATTTTGCTAACAGTTTATTATACTATTCTATTTTTTTTCTTCATTTTATTGCTTTCCTTCTAAGAATGTAATTTTTTTGTTCATACTTAACATAAATAAATGTTTTTTGGTGGTTTTGATCCAAAAATGAAGAATACCTGCAATAATGCAACGATATTTGTTAACGATCTATAATTGTTTAAAGTTTCCAGTTTTTTTTTTTATCACCAGTGCGAACTAGAAATATCGGCGAATATTTGAAATTTTAAAATGTAATCTGTTTATTAAAGCATTATTTTTTGGTTGGGCCAAAAAATTATATTACCTGTAAAACTGGAGAAACGATATTTTTCATGCGCAAAATTACAAAATACTCGTGCGAATTTTAACTGATATTTAGGAAAGTAGATTCATAAAAGACAAACGAAAAAGCCAACTAATCAAAATTATATTATATTTTAAAGAAACTTGTATAGGTAAATCAGCCAGTGAATTACATAAAAAGATGCAAAACTTTTGCGTTTGCATGCAAAAAATTAATAGCTTTTTTTCTGTTCGCATTTTGCGAATTTGTAGTTATTTTTCGAATTGACGACACATTCCAAAAAACCACTGCAGTCGATTGATATACGGTGTTCGCAAACATTATTTTTGTTTATATTATGATTGTTGTTTAGTGTTTTATATTTAGAATATCAACAATACAATTTATTTTATTTTAAATGTATACGGTAAAAGTGACGGTAATTTTTATTTTATTTAGACTTTTCAAAAATGTTTTCATTTTTTTCACCAGAGCTGTTTTAATTAGGTTTTTTTCAAAGCCTGGATACATCTTAGAATCGGTAAAAAATTTGATTGTTTTAATACCCGACAGTGCTATATAGTTAACAAGATAATACCAGAACCTGTTCGTAATAAAAATGAAAATTGCTGATAATATTCAATTATTAATATTTGCAAGTGCCATAAAATTTTCCAGCCAAACATTCAACGCCTCTTTAAATCAGAATATCACCAACTTATTAAATGGCCTGATTAATGACGAGGTGTATGATAAGAAATTCAGACCGGGACACGGCGGTAAGTACTATTTTTCTAAATCAATATTTAATATTAGATTTTATATCATTTTTACAAAAAAAATTTCTAAAAGTGATTTCATAAAATTCTAAAATAGATTTAACGTTTGAGTTGTACCCCTTGGAAAGTGGTAATGTAAGAACAACAGCAAAATTTTTTTTATAAAAATGGCTTAAAGGTTTGGTCAGATTGAGGATAGTAAAAATAATACAAAACATTTGTAATGTTATATGCAATTTTTTTTGCTTTTTGTGATTTTTGAGGCCACAAAGCATGTCTAAAGCGGGGAACTGAAGCGCGCCATTGCAGATCAAAGTTAAACTCAATGAAAATGTCGCTTTGGAGGGGCTTTTACTACTTTTGTGGGACCAACATTAAAATATTACAGTCTTATTTGAAAAATTTCCTGCAAAATTACTATAAATTTTAAAACAATACTATTAAAAATGAGAAAAAATTATGAAGACCTTTGTCTAACAAACGTCACATTTAAATATATTAAAAATATCTTATAACCTTAAAAAAATTTACACCCAAAAAAGACATTTAAAATATTTTATTATGAAAAAACATTTTTTAAACGAAACAAAAAATCCTTTTTTTTACTTTTTAATAAATAAAACTTAAAATTATTTATTTCCTCATGAAATTAACCCATTTGGTTGTAATCTGGTTAACCTCTTGTAACGTGCACGCTAACTTTTTTTAGTAATTTTAAAGTTTGTGGCTAATAACAAACGAACGGCTAATTTTTAGGGCGGAGTTCACATATTCTGTTTCAGAAATAAATTTTTTATTATTTGAACGTGGTTTTCTTATTCATTTTTAAAATAAGAATAAAAAAATTGCGCGAATTTTTTGCATTCACCCTGTAATATTTAATAATTTTCTAACAGAAAATGCCAAAAAATCTTTCTCAAACAAATATTTTACATCAGACATTTTATCAATTCCCGACGTAATTTAATGAATCTTTTATAAAGTTTCCACTTAAGATTTTTAAATTTAGTATTATTGATTTTAATAATACCAACAGATATTTATAATTCGACCAAGTTTTTTGAAAATAAAAATTTTGATAATAGGAATCGACCAATATTTACAAATCGAGAATATTTTGTAAAAATAAAAAAATAATTACCTATGTGTTTTAAATGTTGTTATGTTAATTAGGAGTATATTTTAAAAAACTTATCCACGTAGTTTTGCTGCAACTTAAGCATTTTTGTTAACTGGTTTCAATTCCTTTGGGACAGCATTCAATTTGTATGAAATAAATTTATTTTCTAACTTACACACAAAAAAATTAAATAGTACACCCAAGGCACCAATTTGTTTCTTGTAAAACAGCGACATTCCATCTATTAAAAAATGAAATTTAGCTGACATTATCGCTCATTTCTGCAAAATAACTATTTCCATTCATTCAACAAATAAAATTATTTGGATTTTAGTATTATTGGTTTGTTTTAAACATTTTGGGACGGAATAAAATGTTTTATTAAATTTAACACAATAACAAATAGAAATTAAAAAACCTTATGAAATTAATTACGCCAAATACCATTAATTTATTTTCTGTTGGTTTTTTTAAATCCTGGGAAATTTTTGACGAAAATTTTTTCGTTTTAACTTTTATAACTTTTAAATGCACCGGGCTCAATATGCAAATATCTCAAGTTCAGGTCCTTGAGCTCTTGGTTACCTCTTAAAAAAGCTTTGGGCATAAAACACTGGGGCTTCAAACCTGTGGCTCAAATAGTTTTGGAGTATGTCTAAATTAGCGCATTTTGAATACAATACAAACGATTTTTGCAAAAATCGTAAAATTAACCTACTTTAGCACTTCGTAGTGCCGAACTTAGGTTAGTTAATCTAACAATCTATAAATTTTTGACCTCAAAGAAGTATGGGGAATTTCCATAAAAAAATTATCAGACCTAAGAATTCATATGGTCAAACGTTATAAATTTGGCTAAAAAAATTCCCGCTAAATTTGAGGGGGCGTTGACGCAAACCTTCTTAAATCTAAAAAAAAACATTATTTTAAGGAGGTAACCAAAAGTTTAAAGACCTAAATGTGAGATATTTGCGTATTGATACCAGCGCGTTCAAAAGTTACAAAAGCTCAAACAAAAAATTTTTTCTCAAAATTTTTCCATTATCTCTAAAAAAATTATAACTGTCAAAACGCGCAACAGACTTAAAAGCCGCGAAGCTACAAAATCTTTAGGGATAGTTAGTCTTCAGTCTTCAGTGATATGTTAAATTAGCTCAAAACGCCCAGTAATATAAATATACATAATGCAATTAAAATTTAAAAGTTAAAAATATTTATATACGTAATGAAAAGTGTTGGTAAAAAATGAGAAAAAGGAGAAAGACACATGACTCTTAAAATATTTTTACCCGTGTCTATTGAAATTTAAAATGTTGGTAAATTTAAGCGTATTTTGTTTTTAACATTTAATATTATTTTCTACTTACTTTCTAATACATACGCAGGTAAATTGTTGATAGGTGGTGACGGTTATACCAATGGTGACGGTGTAGCAAGATTAGACAGGTTGCATTGAAAATGTACAATGAACATAAAGTATACCACATACTTTACGGCCCATTGGGCAAAAATGTACGGTAATCCCAGCAATTTTTTTAATTTGCGAAGTATTATAGGTTTGCTGTTATCAGATTGGTCAGATAATAATTCTAAGAAATTTAATCCTTATTATTGGATCCCCGCGCAGCCAGTTGATTCCCGGAGTGCAAGGACCATACGTTTTAGCAACGCGATTTGTCAACAATAAAAAAGGCAATGAAAGTCTTAGGTATTTTTTTAAGCCTAAGCGAAAGAAAAAAAATCAACCAAAACTTTGTCATATCAACAATCAACTGTGCAGCGATCATGTTCATCATCATCATCATTCGATTTGGTATAGTAAAGGTAGAGCATAGTAAAGTCAAAATGCAGCATTGTCACAATTAACCATCAAAGCATGGGATAGGAGTCAGACCGGGAAAACTCTACCAAATAAGTTAATGGGGCAAGATGAGACTACAGAATTTAAAATTAAAAATGACTAAAATTCTTGTTTTTAAGGAAGACCGGTAACAGTCGCCATCAGTATCGATGTGCTAAGCATGGGACCAATATCAGAAGAATCAATGGTACTTTGCAATTTATTTAATTTAACCAGTGTTATATAAAAATATGATAAAATACAGTTTACAATGTTAATATTTTTCAATTTTTTTTT
>JASAMX010022420.1:0-11018 GCA_030248175.1 Microlaimidae sp. YZB2_3
ATTATAAAAATGTAAGGTGTAAAATTAAAGAAAATTTTAATAAATTAATTTACAGATCGTTTATCCATTTAAAGTGTAATTTTTTCCCTTTAAATTGAAAATATTTATCTTTTTTTAGTATGTAAATTGTCTATAAACGTTAATTTTATATTTATAGTAGTTTTTAAACATTATTTATGCCTTATTAACTATTCCAAGTCATAGGCTATTCAAACTTCCCACGTAGCGGGAAGATTTTGGGTTTTTGACTGTTTATATACTTTTGGAATGCATAAGGAATGTTTCTTAACAAAATATTAAAACAAATTTTTTTCTCTTCTAAAATAAAAAAAACAACCAAACAATGTAATCTCCCTTTGTAAAAAAATCTGGCTTTCACTGTATTAGGGGGTGGGGGATGGTTACGTTCCGTCTTAAGCACGTTATTACTAGCAGGAATATGGTAAATGTAAAACGGTTGAGGAATAAAATACAATTAATAGATATTTAGTAACTGATGTAGTAATTTACAAAAAAGACTTTTGCTACAAATTATCACAAAGAAAGTAAAATCTAGAAAATTTATACCCATTATATTAATAACTAGCCCCTGAAAAATGCTCTAAGAATAGAGCAGGAAAAAGGGGGCGATTTTTCCCCGGGCGTATGTTAGACAGAAAAAATGTGGACTAAAAGTCCCTGAAATTAAGGGCGACCGCTTTCCGCCAGGAAGAATAAAACAATGAGCCCGCGAGCGAGAAAAATTTAAAAAAAATTTTAGCAGTCATGTAACGGATTATTATTATTGGGCAGGTGTTTCGCTGCACGTGATATTTTTCTCAAAAAAGGGTTCTCTACCATATGATTTTTTCACCTGATAGAATTTATCGTTTATGTAGTGGCACCTGACCATAGGATAAGATTGATCTGACTTCACACAGCACTGTTGCATTTTTTTTTAGTTTGATGAAATGTCAATTGAAAAAAATCATACTCACAGCAATCTTTAACAAGCGCGAAATCGCCACTTTTTCAATTAATTGAAAAAGTGGCATTTATTTGTATGTGTAAGAAACAGTTATAAATTTGAAAAAGGGGCGATGTCGCGCTTGTCAAAGATTGCTGTGAGTATGATTTTTTCAATTGACATTTCATCAGACTAAAAAATACAACAGTATTGTGTGATTAGATCAATGTATAAACAAATCATTATCATATGGTAAAAATTTTTATTCAGTGAGCAGCTGCCCAAACCAAATGCGAATTTTCTATAGTCCACATAATGTCAGACTAGCCCACATCTTTCTGTCTAAACATACGCCCGGGGAAAAATCGCTCCTTTTTCCTGCTCTTTTCTTAAAACATTTTTCAAGGATAGTCTACCACTTTTTTGAATTAAATTAAAAAAATAGCCTAAAAAACTATAGTTTTAGCTGCGCAAATGACATATGTTTATAATCATTCCGTTGCCGAGATATACTTTTTTAACATAACAATTTTAATATTATCAATAGAACACATATTATTTATCAATAAAAAGTAATTCCTAAGAAGTATTGCGCAATTTTCTACGATTTACAAAGAACCCAAAGAATGTTGTTGTTTTTTTTATCAATCAGTAATGAGGAATACTGGTTTTAAGATTTAAGCGTTTGAAAAATAATATATTAATAATAAGGAGAAGAAGAACATAATACTAAATTTACCCACGTTCTTTAATTATAGTTTGCGCGGTGCCGTGAGGCTTAGTCTCCGTGTGGCGCTCCCGCGCCACCGATAATTTGTTAATAATAAAAATTAAAAATAATAAGAAGATGAATTTAAATTACAAACTTTACCCACGTTGCTTAATTATAGTTAGTGCTGTGCAGTGGCGCTCCAGACAAAGTTTATCTACATTCTCTAAATATAGTTGGCGCGATGGCGTGCGCCAATGATTGCAATTATAATTTTGAAAGTAAAAATATTAATAAGAAGATGATGAACATGAATTACAAAATTTACTCACGTTTTCTAGGTATAGTTGGCGCGGTGCTGTGGGTTAAATTGCAGTGTGGCACCCCCGCACCACCGATGATTGGAATTATATTTTTTTAAATATAAATAAGAAGAATAAAAGATGATAAACGTGAATTACAAAATTTACCAGGTGCTCTAGTTATAGTTGTCGTGGTGCCGTGGGGCTAAATCGCAGTGGGCGCTCCCGCGCCACCGATGATTGCAATTATTTTTTTGGAATAAAAAATTAAAAAATGATGAGCATAAATTACAAATTTTATCCAGATTCTCTGATTATAGTTGGTGTGGTACCGCAGGGTTAAATCGTCACGTGAACAATGAAAGAATATTGATTTTAAGATAATGAGCTTTAGAATTATTTATCTGTGATTCAAAACATCCTCTTACCTCTTTTTGCTCAGTCTGTTTGGAGGCAATGGTTTAAGGCAATGTTTGGAGGTAAGGTATGATGATTTAATTTAGTTTTAATAGAATTTTTAAACTAAAAGTCTTCCGTTTCTATTTGCCTGCGCACATTCATGCTTATCAACAATGCAAAAAAAATTATTGTGTATCATCTGTTCGGTCAAATGAAAACTAACTAGGTACTGAAATGAAAGCCATCATACATGAGCATAGGAGGGGGTTAGGGTGGGATCCACCTCCATAGCCTCGAAATTTTAGACCACACCTAGAAATAACCTAGCCCCTCCCCCCAAAATTTTTAAAGTTTGACACCCTACCCAACTCTGGAATTCTGAATCGAACCCCTCCTGTCCCCCTTCCCAGACAAATTTTGGGTTTGAATTTAGGTCAAAATTTACTGTCACACAACAAGGTTTTGTAGTAAAAAACAGTACTTTTGTACACTTTTTATACATAAATAGCCTATTTTGTTTAAAATATAAAACTCTATTTTAGTGCTAAAAAACAAATGATTTAATTTGACTTTGTTTGGAAACCCAACCCCATCTGACCCCCTCTGGATTTCAAACTGTTCTACCCCGGGTCGATCCCTCTTTAAAAAGCTAAGGGGGTGGGTATGGATCCCCCCGGGACCCCCTTTCTAGCTTTCAAAGGTCCATTTACCCGGGGTAGCCACCCCCCCTAGCTTGCCGGTCCATGCCCATGCATTAGGGCCCGACCAGATCTGGGATTTCGTTTGGATCCGGTTGGACCGGACTGGATCCAAAGGTAGATCTGGCCGGACAGGAACCGGACCAGACTTGTACAAAATATTTCAAACTTAATACGTACTATTGTATAATAATAAAATAAAATAATAAAAAGGTATTGTATAAGCTAAAGCTTTCTAAACGATACCAATAAAATAAATATTTTAAAATAATGAAAAAATATTATAAACAAAATTATAAATTAATGTTACATAATAATTTTAGGTATATAAAACAACTCTGCCATTGTTTTCATAATAAAACAACATACTTATTGTGGGGCTAGTTGGTTCCTCTTGGGAGGGTAGCGACCAACATGACAAACCTTAAATTTTGGATTTTATTTTTTATAGCACTTAAAAACCAAAATATTAGTAGTGATTGATCTATAGAAAATTGAAAAGAATATGAAAATTTCTAAAAAATTAACCAAACCAACTGTCACGATCCCCTGACTGTATAAAAAATTTTAGTTGAAGCTATATAGCCAAATGTTGTTCCATTTTTCTTTAATTGTAAACTTTCTAGACAGAATATAAAAAGCACGCATTTAATTATATACTGTGCTCTGTTTTTTTTATATCCACATCAGCAAGTTATTAAGATCCCACGATGAAGTAATCACCGGAACTGCCACATAAGCTTTAAAAGGCGACTATGAAACGCGCTATAATAGCTTATATGAAGAGCCTGTGATTTTAAACTGAATAAGTTGAAGCTAAAAATAAAATATTATTAACTTATACATAACCACTATCTCAAATAGTACAAACATTTGTGAACTCAATGCTTGCCAGTGATTTTAAAAGAACACTTAAGCAAATAAAAAAGTCCACATGCTGCACATTAGAATCCACTTAAAGTCAAGGATGCAATACAGATTAAAATGAAGTGACTTAAAACTCCTTGTCCCCAGCAGGTTCCAGCTGAAGTTACGTGCATTAGTCTTAAACGCCCTTGGTGTTGCACTCGTCAGTAAGACCACGAAGCTTAACAACACACTTATATATATATATATATATATATATATATATATATATATATATATATATATATATATATATATATATTAATATATTATATATTAATATACATAAACCAAAAAGCAAATTTACAACAAAACATGCAAAACATTAAAAAAAACATTAAAATAAAACATTAAAACTGAGGAGAACTAGAATAAATTGTTGATTTTTTGCCACTTTCTATTGTAACTTTGATAGGTAATAAAGAACATTTACAGCCTTATTTTTAAAACCTTTAGCAAATGTTCTTGCTGAACCTTTAACTATAATTTTTCAAAAATAAACATAAAACCAAAATGAGTAAAATAGGAGTTAAACAATAATTTTTATCAGTTATTTGATTAAAAAAATGATAAAAACAATTTATTGTACTTAAAACTCTACTTAAAGGCAACAAGAAAAAAAATTTGCTTATACCTCCCCCCCCCCCAAGCAGACCTGGGCACCGCCCCGCGGGGTTTAACACGGGGGGGGGGCAATTCCAAAACGGGAGGGGCACGGGGGCAACTTTTTTGAAACGGGGGGGGAGGCCATAAAACGGGGGGCAAGCAGGAGGGAAAGAAAAAAGAGAAAAAAGAGAAAAAAAGGAGAGAAAAGGGAAAAAGGGACAAAAAAAGCGAAAATAAGGTAAAAATAGCTTAAAATACATTGAAATAGGCTAAAAACCGGAACAAATTTGCGATGATGGCGTCATCATAGGTCAAAAATGGCGTCATAATTTTAGGGTGCTTTTTCATTTTTTGGCGGGGGGGGCAATAAAACAGGGGGGGGGCAAATCCTCCAATAAAACGGGGGGGGCATTTCCAGACCGTGCACAGGTCTGCTTAAGTATATAGACCAAAAACTCTGATTTCTAAGTAATATATTTTTTAAAAAAACAAAACAAAATATACACAATACAAAACTAAGCTTAGAAATTAAACTAATTATAATTAACAAAATTACAAACACAACCAAAAAATAAAAAGACCCATCATGGCCATGTGTCAAAACATTTATCCCATCGGATCGTGGGATAATAACATAAAGACAAAATTTTTGTTGGGAGTCTCAGAATAAGATTTCTAAAAAAATTTATTATTTTCATGTAAAAAAAAACTTAGATCTGGCCAAGATGCGGTTTTTTAAAAAAGATCCAGCCGGACCAGACCAGATCCAAAAATGGCCGGATATACTGGATCCACCGGACCGAACCGAATATCCGGTTGGGCTCTACATGCATGAAAACAATCGTGTTATTTTATACCTTGTTTGACCCAATGTTAAATTTCATTTTAATAAAAAGAATTAATTTACGTGAAATCGCGTTTGTGATCCTCGCAATTCACCCTAGCTGCCAACAACTTTTCTTTTTCATTTTGCCCTATTTCTGCACCATTCAGCTCTGCTTCTAATAAATATGTGTCCACGAGACGATTTTGATATCCATTCATATTATCTCGATTTAAAGACACTTCCTAAATATTTAAACATATTTTGCCTTTCTGTCAAAGTTAATGTGAATTTCTTTAGAAAGGGGCTTATATTCTACTTCCCTTACAGCAGACGCCCTGCATTTTAACAATTAATCGTTTTTTGGATAGAACTCCATGCGAAACTTTCGACCATCTACTTAAAGGGAAACGCTATTGTTTAGTAACCCTAAAAAGGGGTCTGGGGCGGCCACCTCCGGGAATTCTTCAGAATCCTTCAGGCTTTAGTATTTTTGGATCAAAAACAAACAAAAAATTAAGGTGATCTATTTAAATATAACCTAGTTAGTACGTTTACCTTTAGTGCCCTGTGGAAATCCGGATCAGAATGAACGGTAAACTTGGCTCTGGAAAGAGTAGATTGTATCTAAATGGCAATTGTCAGTTAATAAAAACATGAAACAAAGACATGGAAAAACTCACCAGGACCAAGACCAACCCCAAAGAAGTTTTCACAACTGCTAACCAATCAGAGAACATGTCCTCCCATTTTGTTTTTCAAAAATCTATAGTAATAAGCTTGTTTGCCACATTTATATTTTAAATAAAATTTTTCAAAGAAGTATAATTTTAAATTCGTTTTTTAACAGTTTATTGTAAGCTTAATATTAGGTTTTTTGACACATAGACATACCTAAAATAAAGTCTATTATTTGATAAATTTTAGGTTTTTAATGGTTTCGAGAAAAAAATTTGAAAAAAGTTTTCGAAATTTGTATTTGCCCCCCTCTCCTTTGGGGAGTCACCCCCCTCCCCAAAAAAATTTTTAGGTCAAAAATTTTGGGAAAAAATGGCGTACAATTGTGTATAAGTTGCGTTGGTGCTAGCCACACCCCAAGAGCATCGCGCGATTTTAAAATTAAGTGGGCCCCCATATTAAAAATCGTTAAAAAACAAAAACTCACGGTTCCAATCGTGCTCAAACTTTTAGGGAAAACTTGTTAACGTATGAGCTAACAGCGTACTAAATGACGTTTCTTATCTCGCAGTAATAAAAAAATTTTGATTTTTTGAAACCCATGTTTTTTCACCGTATTGGCCGTAGTGATGGCGTCATTACTTTTTTTGTTAAAATGATAGCTAAAAATCTAAGCTAGACACTGATACAGGAATTGTTTCAATTCGTTTGGCCGTTCTTCAAATAAACGTTTTAGAGTTTACGTTGTGTCGCCAGTCTTAATAATTAGTGGTGGGCGGAACTGTGAAGCCCCCGGAACCGGAATTGAGATTTTTCAAAAATCCGGAACAGGAACCGGAACCGGACTTCGAAATATTGCCCGGAACCGGAACTGAGATTTTCTAAAAATTCGGAACAGGATCAATCGGAAGTGCCCATTACTATTAATGATCATTTTTGAACAGAAACAATCTACCCCAGCGATTAAAGTTCTTTTTAAATTATTTTTTTTACTTTGAAAACCAGAGTTTTACGAATTAAATGTAGAAGAACATTTTGATAACCGCCATATAAATTAATAGAAACTGTCGTTAAAGTTTTGACCAGATTTTGTGTTTTTTTCATCTGCAAATTTAAAACAAAACCTACTTTGACTGCTTCATTAATTGTGGAAGGCCCAGAAAATTTTGATGTGAGAACATGACGCACAATGCTCCAAAAATATTCAGTTTCTGCTGTTTTTTTCTCAATGGGCTCTATAACTGTTGCAAAATTCCGGACAACGGATGGATCTACAAAAATAAATTATTAGTGTTTTATAGCTTATTGCTACTCTGGATTAATCTGTTACTAATCTTATTCCATTGTCTGATATCATAATAATAAGCGTATGCTCCATAGATGAACACGGTCAAAAAACTAGGGGGGTGTTTATCCCGGGTAAATGACATTCCAAAATCAAGGGGGAAGGGTCCTAGGGGAGGGGGAGTCAGATTTCAACATCTTGAGGGGGGTCGGGGGTAAAAAATTCGAAAATTTGTGGGGAGGGGGGGGCTGGATTTTTTTCTAGGTGGGCCTCAAAATTTTGAGGCTATGGGGGGTGGACCCCACCCTACCCCCCACCCCCCTGTTCATCTATGGTATGCTCTCCAAACATCATAATGTGCAGAAAATACAAAAACATAACAATACAACAAGGCATAGTAATTTATTCTTTTAGATCAGATACATAGATGAACAAGGGGGGTAGGGTGGGGTCTACCCCCTCTAGCCTCGAAATTTTCGCCCGCCCCCCCCCCCTCCGTAAAAAAAATACAGGGGGGCCTCCCACCAAATTTTTTACCCCTGACCCCCCTCTGGATTTTGAAATCTGACCCTCCTCCCCATCTCGAGAAAATTTTAAGTACTTTTTTATACTAAATTTTTTTCCAAAAACGTGAATTTTTAACACAAATTCATGTTTTTACACCTTTTTATATCTCAATATCACTTTTTATTCAATAAAATATAGTATTATCTTATAAAAAACTATTATTAAACCAGGGACGTACCCAGGGTTTCATTGTGGGGGGGGGGGGGCGGATTTTTGTACAAAAAAAAATTTGGGGGGGGGGGGCTCCGCCCCCCCCCCCCCCCCCAAAATTTTTGGGGGGGGGGGGGAGCGGAGCCCCCCTTAATTTTTGAAAACGTTAAAAAAGCAGGGATAAACGTAGATAAAGCTGTATAATACACTGTTTTTGGCCTAATAACGTATTATCTAATGTTTTTAGCGGTAAAAACATGTTTTCTTTTTTAGCGGTAAAAACAAGTTAAAAATTACACAAGCACACATTGGCAGAGCCTGGATTTTACAAAAAAGAAATTTAGAGACGTTAGTTTCAGACCCCTTGGCTAAACAAACCCACATTGTAAACAAAAGCACATGAGCAGCATCTCGGCTCCATGTTTTCTGGGGTACCTACCTATATGAAAAAATCCGAGCCAATGCTATAGGCGGCAGGAAAATTTAGGAGGGAGGAGGTACATAAATCAAACAATATGATTGTTTGTTTTTCTTTCTGTGTAGTACTTATTACTTATAAAAATTATTGTACTAACTTTGAAATAACATTAGCATCAGGCAACATAAATAACGAGGTATTTATGTATGTATACTATAGAAAGTGACCGCTGAGCAAAGCGAAGCGGAACAAATTTTTGGTTTTGGGGGTCCATTGGGGTACTAAAATTATTTTAAAGTTTGGCGCCGTGCGATTAGCGAGGCGCTAGAAAATTTTGAATTTTTAGCCTCTGAAAACCCCCAAATTTTACTATCTGGCGACCATTTCGGGGGGGCGGCCGCCCCCTCCCCGCCCAACCACTATCCTTATTTTTCTCCTGTCCGACCGTTTCGGGGGGGGCGACCGCCCCCCCTGGCTACGTCCCTGTATTAAACCTTTAATGGTTTAAAAGTATTTTGCTTCGGAAATTGAATCCCACCTGACCCCCCTCTAGGTTTCAAAATCTACCACCACGGGTTGACCCATACATGGGCACGGGGGGGGGGGTTGAGGGGGTTAACCAACCCCCCAAATTCTGAGAAGGGAGGGTTTAACCCCCTCTGCCACTCAGAAGTGGGGAGGTTAACCCCCCTCCCCCCAGTTTTGGAAAAATGAAGAAAAAAATGTCTTTATAATGACTTCTAACTGCCTCCAAACTTAAGTTTTGAAGTCAAAATCAATGTTTTAAGCAATAAAAAGCCCAAAAATGCAATAAAAAGGGTTTTTTGACCTAAAATTAGTGTTTTTACCCTATTTTTCCTTCAAAATCTAAAAACGATAGGGGTAAAATGCACTCCAGAAAAAAAACGATATGGGTATTTTGCGTTTCTCGGATTTTAACCCCCCCCCCCCCTAATTGGGGGTTTAACCCCCCACTCCGGACCAACTTGCCCATGTATGGGTTGACCCCCCCCCTAGAAAGCTAGGGGGCTTCGACCCCCCCCCAGATTTTAAAATGTTATTTACCCGGGGTAAACACCCCCTAGCTTTTTGACCGTGTTCATCTATGATCAGATATATCACAAATACCAAAAAAAAAAGTTTAACTCTGTTTCCCACTGATGAAGTATGAGTATGGTAAAATATTGACACACCTTGGAGGCATCATAATATTTTTACAGGATACTCGTTAAATTCCTAAATTTTAATTGTTAGTGTATACTAAAACATTTTACATATTTCATGGTTAATTTTGCTTCAAAAATCTTTGTTAAACACTAATTTTTATAATGTCTCTCAAATATGATCAGCCGGCTTGAATTTCAAAAACTTTATGAAAACAGAGCAAATATATAAACCTACCTTTAAACTGCTCACAATGATTTTGAACCCAGACGTCAAATTCGAGAACTGCTTTTGCTGCCGACTGCAATAAATCTTCTCCTTAAAAATATTTGAATGTGTATAAATGGATAAAACTAGTGGCATAGTTAAAGGGGAGTGAGGCGGGGAGAGGGAACTTGGCCGTCTATACAAATACAATCTCTAAAAATTTTGAAATTTTTTATCAAAAGCTTAAATATTACTAAGCGAGCGGTTAAAATGGTCAGACCTGTGCACTGCCCCGTCCCCCCCCCGGGGGTTAAAACGGGGGTAACGGGGGGGGGGCCAATTCCAAAATGTGGGGGCACGGGGGGGCAACTTTTTTGAAACGGGGGGGGGGCAATGAAACGGGGGGGGCAAGCAGGGGGGAAAGAAAAAAAAAGAGAAAAAAAAGGAGAAAAAAGAGAAAAAAGAAGGGAAAGGGGAAAAAAGGGACAAAAAAAGCGAAAATAAGGTAAAAATAGGTCTAAAATGGCTTAAAATACATTGAAATAGACTAAAAACTGCAAAAAATTCGCGATGATGGCGTCATCATAGGTCAAAAATGGCGTCATAATTTTAGGGTACTTTTTCATTTTTTGGCGGGGGGGCAATAAAACGGGGGGGCAAATCCTTAAATAAAACGGGGGGGGCATTTCCAGACCGTGCACAGGTCTGAAATGGTTGTTATTTTTTGAAAACTATTAAATAACGCATGATTTTCAGAGTTTTTTAAAGAAATATCTTTTTTTTAAAAAACCTAGTAAAAATTTTGGAAAAAATCCGAAAAATAGGGCAAAATGCTCTAAATTCAAAAAGCAAATTTTTAAGGCTAGGGACGTAAATCCACGCTAACCCTCCCCTCCCTTTAATGGGGGATATGGGTATCTACACATTAGGTATATACTATATACTTCCACATACTTTCTGAATAAACATAGACCCGGAGGAACTCGTTTTTTTTATTCTTTCTTAGAGCACTTTACAAGGCAAGTTTTAAAAGCTAAAAGATTTTTTACGGTGTTTGCACTTTGTAATATTAATAGCTACCGCCACGCCGTCTAGAACCCTTGGTGCTGTTATCGAGTCACAAAATCGACAGTGCTAAGGAGAAAAACATAACCTAGCAT
>JASAMX010022421.1:0-10000 GCA_030248175.1 Microlaimidae sp. YZB2_3
ATTGCTTAATAGGAAAAAAAAAAGTATATGACATAAACAAGGTAATAAACACTCCGCGGGAAGCGCGGAATACCCAATACCATACAAAAAGTTTTGACTCTGGCTTTTAAATTTCTTGTTTTAATGTTTAATATATACCTTTAAAATTAAAGAGGCTGCCACCATTTTCTCCCACACGACACACTCAAAAGTTTTTAAGTTTTCAAAAATTAGGAAAATAAAATTGAGGTTGTAATAGCCAATTGATTTTCTTAAACATTTTACATACTGGACTCAGTGGCATATGTGGCCAGGGGGGATTGGGAGGGTTATACCCCCCGAAATTTCGGATTTTGCTGAACCCCCCCCCCCCCCCCCCTTCCTGAGATACGGGGGTACCGGGGACACACCTCCCCAAAATCGCCTCCCGGAGAAAAATTTGTACTTTTGCCGGCCTCGATAAACACCACCCCCCGCCTAGCAAAAATATATAATATAACAAATGTTCCAACCTCTCTATATAAAAAAGTACAGAAAAAGTGGTTTTTATAATGAGCCTCTCCATTTAAAATGACACTCTCCACTATAATGGCATAGTAGTCATTTTAATTAAGAGGCGAGTTAAAATGGAGAGGAAGCCATTATAATAGCCATTTATTCATTTAATTTCATTCTATACACAGTTGTAATACTGTCCGGGCCGCACGAGTTTTTACCGTGTTGGACAGAATTAAACCAACACGGGAAAACTCGTGCGGCCCAGACAGTATTACACTTGTGAGCTCTTTTCCTAAAAACACGCAGACACAGTAATTTGATAATATTCATAAGCTAAAAAAACATAAACCACTTAATTAAGAGAAAGCAGACCTGTGCACTGCCCCTCGGGGTTAAAACGGGGGAGGGAGCAATTCCAAAACGGGGGGGCGCGGGGGAGAGCAACTTTTTTGAAACGGGGGGGGGGGGCAATAAAACGGGGTGGCAAGCAGGGGGTAAAGAAAAAAGAAAAAGGAACAAAAAAAGAGAAAAAAAGAAGGGAAAAGGGAAAAAAGGGACAAAAAAAGCGGAAATAAGGTAAAAATAGGTCTAAAATGGCTTAAAATACATTGAAATAGGCTAAAAACTGCAAAAAATTCGCGATGATGGCGTCATCATAGGTCAAAAATGGCGTCATATTTTTAGGGTACTTTTTCATTTTTTGGCGGGGGCGATAAACAGGGGGGGGGGGGCGATCGGACGGGGGGGGGGGCAAATCCTCCAATAAAAAGAGAACGAGAGGGGGCGTTTTCAGACCGTGCACAGGTCTGGAGAAAGGGTCATGTTATACCTTTAGAAATCCAGAACCGAACGTCACACAATAAAAATTAATACGTTTGTGAGAATAAAATACTTCTTCATCTTAACTTAAAAGAATTAAAAAGTTTTCAAAAAAAATATAATTCAAAATCCGCAAATTCTAAAAAAGTGGCATCGGCGTGCCCCATTATAATCACACATGGGCAAGTTAGTCCATAGTGGAGGGGGGGGGGTTAAAATCCGAAAAACGCATTTTACTTACCCATATTGTTTTTTTCCTGAAGTACATTTTACCCATAATCGTTTTTCGATTTTGAAAGGAAAATAGGTGAAAACGCTAATTTTAGATCAAAAACCCTTTTTATTGCATTTTTGAGCTTTTTATTGCTTAAACATTCATTTTGACCTCAAAACTTTAGTTTGGAGGCAATTAGAAGTCATTTTAAAGACATTTTTTCTTTTATTTTTCCAAAATTGGGGGGTTAACCCGATAACGGGACGTAACCAGAGAGGGGGGAAGGCGGCCACCCCCCCCCGAAATGGTTGCCAGATAGTAAAATTTGGGGGTTTTCAAAGGCTAAAAATTCTAGCAAAAAACGATATGAGTAAAATGCACTCCAAAAAACGATATGGGTAGATGTAGAATGCGTTTCTCAGATTTTACTCCCCCCTAATTCCGTGTTAACCCCCCCCCCCCACACCCACTACAAACGAACTGGCCCATGTATGATTATAATGGGGCTCGCCGATGCCACTCTTTTTAGAATTTGCGTATTTTGATTTATATCTTTTTTGAACACTTTTTAATTCTTTTAAGTTAAGATGAAGAAGTATTTTATTCTCACAAACGTATTAATTTTTATTGTGTGATGTTTGAATTCTGGATTTCTAAGGTATAACATGACCCTTTCTCCAGACCTGGGCACGGTCTGAAAATGCCCCCCCCCCGTTTTATTGGAGGATTTGCCCCCCCCCGTTTTATTGCCCCCCCCCCCCTCGCTGTTTTATTGCCCCCCCCCCCCGCCAAAAAATGAAAAAGTACCCTAAAAATATGACGCCATTTTTGACCTATGATGACGCCATCATCGCGAATTTTTTGCAGTTTTTAGCCTATTTCAATGTATTTTAAGCCATTTTAGACCTATTTTTACCTTATTTCCGCTTTTTTTTGTCCCTTTTTTCCCTTTTCCCTTCTTTTTCTCTTTTTTTCTCCTTTTTTTCTCTTTTTTTTCTTTCCCCCCTGCTTGCCCCCCCCCGTCCATTGCCCCCCCGTTTCAAAAAAAAACTCCTTCCCCGTGCTCCCCGGTTTTGAAATTGCCCCCCCCCGTTTTAACCCCGGGGGGGCAGTGCACAGGTCTGCTTTCTCTTAATTAAGTGGTTTATGTTTTTTTAGCTTATGAATATTATCAAATTACTGTGTCTGCGTGTTTTTAGGAAAAGAGCTCACAAGTGTAATACTGTCTGGGCCGCACCAGTTTTACCCTGTTTGTTTAATTATCCAACACGGTAAAAAATCATGCACCGGACAGTATTACACTTGTATAGTGAAATTAAATGAATAAATGGCTATTATAATGGCTTCCTCTCCATTTTAACTCGCCGAATTAAAATGACTACTATGCCATTATAGTGGAGAGTGTCATTTAAATGGAGAAACTAGTATAAAAACCACTTTTTATCTACTTTTTATATATCGGTTAAAACATCGTTATATTATATATTTTTGCTAGGCGGGGGGTGGTGTGGGGCCCAGGTGAAAGTTGGATTTTTTTTTCTCCGGGAGGATGTTAAGAAGGGTTGTTTGTCCGAGGGTACCGTTAATTAGCGGAGGGGGGGTTCAGCAAAATCCGAAATTTTGGGGGTATAACCCTCCGATACCCCTGGCCGCATATGCCAGTCAATACATTATGTAAAATGTTCGAGGGAATCAATTGTTTAGTACAACCTCAATTTTATTTTCCTAATTTTTGAAAACTTAAAAAAACTTTTGAGTGTGTCGTGTGGGAGAAAATGTGGTGGCAGCCTCCTTAATTTTAAAGGTATATATTAAACATTTAAAACAAGAAATTTTAAAAGCCAGAGTCAAAACTTTTTGTATGGTATTGCGGGTATTCCGCGCTTCCCCACGGAGTGTTTATTACCTTTATTTGTCATATTCTTTTTTTTCCTATTATTCAATAAACATTAATTAAACATTATTAACCTTTTATTAACGTTTTAAACACCTGTTTTAAATGTAAAGGGATAAAAAAACCTTAAATTTTGTAATAAACATCACCTGGAATTAAAATTTCTAGTGTATTTTAGCGCCTTAAATTAAAAATTTTCTCCCCTGGGGGCAGGGGCGTAGCCAGGATTTCGGAAAGGGGGTTGTACTCCATACATATTTTTTGAAAAGGGGGGTTGTACTACAAATTTTCAAAATACCGTAAAAAAGACATTAAAAATGGTAAAAATTTTTGCGCTTCGCGCTAAGTGAATTTATATTTATGGGATCAGCGTGTCAAAAGCTGTTATATGAGCACAAACAAAACGGTATTATATTACAATAAATATATAAAAAGACCCCCTAAAAATTTTAGGGGTACATTATGGGTTGTAAAAATGGTAACCATTGGGTGAATCGAGCTGAAATTTATATTTTTGGGATCAGCGTGTCCTGAGCTTTGATATGAGTAGAGTATAAACATGACATGACGGTATTAATAAAATCACCTCTTAAGAATTTTAGGGGGTACATTGATGGGTGCAAAAATGGGTAACCACTGAAGAAAATTTTAAAAAAAACTATATATTTTTGAAATCAGTGCGTCGAGAACTTTCATATGAGTATAAACAAATAAAAAAATGACAAAATAACCATTTTTCAAATTTGGGGGTATGTAATCGGGTAACCATAAAAAATAGTCTAAAATTAATATTTTTGAAATCAGCACGCATAGAGCTTTCAAACGAATATAAACACAGCTTATAAATAATGAAAGCAAAAAAATCATCTCTTACTAATTTTGGGGGTACAAAGGGGTCTGTATTTTAGTTACCCGACCATTTACAGCAATTTTTTTTTATATTTTTGAAATCAGCACGCCAAGAGCTTAAAAATGATATATTACTCGCCTATGTAGAGGAGCTGTGTCAAGTTTAGGCTATCACTAAAATGTAGGACTTAAATTTCCCCGGTCTCAGGCCTGTGGCTCTAACAGTTTTTGAGCATGATGCCAAAATATGCATAATGTGTCCCCCATACAAAGTTTTTTAGCAAAAATCGTGAAATTGACCCCCTTTAATCTCTGGGGGTACCCAACCCAGGTAGGTTACCCCTAACAAATTATATATTTTTAAGCTGAGGAAAGTATGGGCAATCTGCAAAAAAAATTTCAGACGTAAAGCCTCATATGGCCGAAAAAAATCGACTGTAGATTTCGGCAATTTTGGGGCTAACCCAGTGGCGTGCCCAGGGTGTGGCGGCCGCCCCCCCCCCCCCGAAATCCGGCGAAGCTGGATGACCCTTACGTTTTTTGAATTTTGGGAGAGAAAATTTTTTTCTTAAATATTAATACAGAAACTTTCCTGATGCCTTCCAAAAGCATATTAATAGTCAAAAAACCAAATTTTCCCCGCTTCGCGGCTAGTTTAAATTGACAATTTATCTCAGTTTCTCAATGTCAAATCGATTTGCCGCTCAATAGTTAAGGCATACATGGTAAATAAAACTATTATAAACACTATTAACCTTTTATTAATGTTTTAAACGCATGTTTTAAATAGAAGAGAGTAAAAAAACCTTAAATTTTGTTTTAATTATCATCTGGAATTAAAATTTCTAGTGTATTTTAGCGCCTTAAATTAAAAATTTTCTTCCCCCGGGGGCATTCTGCCCCCCCCGGACCCCCTATCAAGGGGCTCTGCCCCTTGACCCCGCTGGGGGGCTCTCGCCCCCTATACCCCCCATATCTGGGGGGGCTGCCGCCACCCAGACCCCCCCCTCAGGGTTAGTATGTACCCCCCCAGACCGCCCCCCCCGAAATGAAATTCTGGGCACGCCACTGGGCTAACCCATACATGGGCAAGTTGGTCCGGAGTGGGGGGGTTAAACCCCAAATTAGGGGGGGGGGTTAAAATCCGAGAAACGCAAAATACCCATATCGTTTTTTTTCTGGAGTGCATTTTACCCATATCGTTTTTCGATTTTGAAGGAAAAATAGGTAAAAAACGCTAATTTAAGGTCAAAAAGCCCTTTTTATTGCATTTTTGAGCTTTTTATTGCTTAAAACATTCATTTGGACTTCAAAACTTAGGTTTGGAGGCAGTTAGAAGTCATTTTAAAGACATTTTTTTTCTTCATTTTTCCAAAATTGGGGGGGTTAACTTTTTCTCCCCCCCCCCACTTCTGAGTGGGGGGGGTTAAACCCCACTTCTCAGAATTTGGGGGGGGGGGTTAACCCCCCCCCAACCCCCCCCCCCCGTGCCCATGTATGGGCTAACCCCCCAACTTTTTTTCAGGAGGTAGCCAAAGGTACAAGGACCTTAACGCGAGATATTTGCATATTGATCGCGGCGCTTTCAAAAGTTATAAGACTGCAAACAAAACATTTTTGTCAAATTTTTCCAGTATCGCTAAAAAAACAGAAAATAATTTCACATTATGCCTTCACTAATGAAATTTATAGTAGTTTGATTTAACATAATAATAATATATGCTTTCACTTCACAAATGAATGACATAACCGATTGAAATTGGAAAATTTAAGGATAAATTATTAATTTAAACTTCCCTTAAAGCATGATTAATTTGGTTTTTTGCCAATTAATTATGCTTTTGAAACGCATCAAAGAAGTTGAGCTCCCATGATTCAAAAAACATAGTGGTCTCTTGTTACCCAAAAATCCGGATTCACTAGATTTCAGAGGGGAAAGGGGAACAGACGCCCATGCCTCTGGGCACGATCGTGACTGGGAACCCTCTGTCCTCCTATAATCTAGACTAATGATTGCAAAAAGTAAGTTAATTTCTCCACAAATTGTTGAAAGCTGGGCACAAAAATTAATCGATCTTTTTGGAAGGCAATGCTTTAATATGGAAACTCCAAGATTTTGTTGACAACAAGGGGGATACTAAATTTGAAATCGCACCTAGGTCGATTTACCTCCTAAAAAGGTAGTTTGTAGCACCCCGCAGCCGCAACTACCTCCAAAAAGTTTTTGCCTTCCAGCATGGTTGGGGATGGGATGGAACCCCTAGCGTACCCAACCAAAAACATAATGAACATTGAACGCTGCCTACAAGATCCAAATTAAATTTCAAACAAGGCTGTAGACTGGGAGTTGTAAGTAACCCTCCTTTTTGGGTCAGAATTAGCACCTTGTTGGTAGTCATACAATTTAAAGATTTTTTATTCTGTAGAAACAAATTAAAATATTTTCTCATGCTTCCCAACAACTGGGTTCACAATGAACTGACTAACTTACTAAAGTGCCCGCTTAAATATTATACAGACCTGAGCATTGTTCCCTGGGGGGTTTATTGGGGGGCATTTCTAAACTGGGGGGCACGGGGGGGATTTTTTTGAAATGGTGGGGCAAGCATAAAGAGAAAAAAGAAAGGAAAAAAAGAAAAAAAGGGACAAAAAAAGTAAAATTTAAGTAAAAATAGGTCTAAAATGGCTTAAAATGCATTGAAATAGACTAAAAACTGTAAAAAATTTTACAACGACAGTGTCATAATAGGTCAAAAATGGCGCCAAATTTTTAAAGTACTTTTTCATTTTTTTGGGAGAGGGGTACATTCTCTAATAAAACGGGGGGGAGGACATTTCCAGACCGTGCACAGGTCTGATTATTATATACCATTAAAACTTTTTAAACTGAAAACGGGTTGCTAGTGGATATTTTCTTTAATTTTTTTGGACGACATTGCCAACCATTTTTTTTTTGGTACATTCTACAATATGGGAGGCTTTAAATAAAGTGTTAAATGTATTGAATTGAAACTTTTCTATAAGATGGGCAAAAGTACAAAGTTGCCAGACCTGTGCACTGCCCCCCCAGGGTTAAAACGGGGGGAGCAATTCCAAAATGGGGGGCAACTTTTTTGAAACGGGGGGGCAATAAAACGGGGGGTAAGCAAGGGGAAAAGAAAAAAAAAGAGAAAAAAAGAAGGAAAAGAGAAAAAAGGGACAAAAAAAGCGAAAATAAAGTAAAAATAGGTCTGAAATGGCTTAAAATACATTGAAATAGGCTAAAAACTGCAAAAAATTGCCATGATGGCGTCATCATAGGTCAAAAATGGCGTCATAATTTTAGGGTACTTTTTTATTTTTTGGGGGGGGGGGGGGGGCAATAAAACGGGGGGGGGGCAAATCCTCCAATAAAACGGGGGGGGGCATTTTCAGACCGTGCACAGGTCTGAAGTTGCGGTTCATTAAATCTGTATCTGAACTCTAGTTTCCGTTATACTAGGTGAACTTTTGGGTCTTCTTTAGGGTTGATTGACTTTTAAAACGTTTTTCGCATTTTTACTATTTGAATGGAAACTCCATATTTTTCTTGTGGCAGAGCTAAAATTTCAGGATTCTTCAGGGTTGATTTTTAAATTATCACGATTTTCTCCACAATTGATCTCAAAATACACTCCATTTCCATACAAGTTTTTAGTGATATTTTTGTTTAATATCGCAGTCTATTTTATTGTATTGTTGATTTAATTACCAATAAATATATATAATGATTATAAATGGTTCTTTATTAAATTTATGACAAGACGTGGACACATAGGTGGGCAGCCTCTAAGATTTGGGGGGGGGGTATACGCGACCCTCAAAATTTGGAGGGGGTGTCCCAAAAAAAATTTTTGGGGGTATACTTCAAATACCCCAATTTTAGCGTTTTTAGAACCCCCTAAATTTTAGGGGGGTGTCTGGGGTACCCCCAAATTTTAGGGGAGGTGTTGGCTATATGGGATTTTTGGGTGGTATAACCCCCTGCCCACCTATGCGTGGACATAACAACCTAAAAAACACAAAAGATACAAGCCAAACTTAATGGCTAGTTTTTGCACGGTAATATTCCGTCTTTACATCAAAGAAATTTTACTTCCGCCTCGCCTCCCATGGTATTCAGCACACCATGTGCTTAACGCAGCATCGAAATCCACTTGGTTTGTCAAATCCAATGAAAAAATAGTAAAAACATTTTTATTTGTTAATGCAAGGATAAAAATTTAAAATTTTACAAAATACATTCGTTTTCCATTTACTACATATATTTTTGAAAAATTTATAATTTTATGTTTTTTTGAAAATTTGGATGGCAAATGTTGCTTTATTGGTCCCTGAATGTCTTACGATGGTATGTTAAAAATGTAAATTTGACACATTGAAAAAAATGTTTTTAAAAAAATTTCAAAACTTGTTTTTACACCTTATAATTATAATTTATACCCAAATTGCCAAATAGCGCATAGTATTCAATAAAACGTAATATCCAATAAAACACAATTATTAATCATAATGATGGTTTATAATGTTTTGCTCCAAACATAAGCCCCCCCCCCCCGACTCCCCTGTACATTGTTTCACTTGACATTGACTCTCTAAAACATACATGGGCAAGTTGGTCCGGAGTGGGGGGGGTTAACCCCAAATTAGGGGGGTGGGTTAAAATCCAAGAAACGCAAAATACCCATCGTTTTTTTCTGGGGTGCATTTTACCCATATCGTTTTTCGATTTTGAAGAAAAAATAGGTAAAAACGCTAATTTTAGGTCAAAAAGCCCTTTTTATTGCATTTTTGAGCTTTTTATTGCTTAAAACACTCATTTTGACCTCAAAACTTAAGTTTGGAGGCAGTTAGAAGTCATTTTAAAGACATTTTTTTTCTTCAATTTTCCAAAATTGGGGGGGGGTTAACTTTTTCCCCCCCCCACTTCTGAGTGGGGGGGGGGGTTAAACCCCCCTTCTCAGAATTTGGGGGGCTTAACCCCTCCGTGCCCATGTATGCTCTAAAACCTGGAGGGAGGAGAAACAAAAAATTTTTCTCCCAAAATTCAAAAAACGTAAGGGTCCCCCTTACAAAAAATCCGGCTTCGCCAGATTTCGGGGGGGGGGGCGCCTTTGCCTCCCTGGCTGCGCCACTGACCACGACCACTTCTAGCTCACACTCTAACACTCTAGCGGTAAACGTTACCAACATCGTTAATGTTGGACAAAGAGTCTCAACCATAGGGGTGACGTTTTTTGTCCCTCCTGGCCAGTGGCGTGCCCAGGATTGCATTTAAGGGGGGGCGGTTGGGGGGGGGGTAAATACTAACCCTAAAGAGGGTTTTGCAGGGCGGCAGCCCCGCAGAATTGGGGGGTCTAGGGGGCGAGAGCCCCCAGCGGGGTCAAGTGGCAGCGCCCCTTGTCAGGGGGGTTTGGGGGGCAGAATGACCAGTGGGTTAAACTCTGCAGAAACCTAAAGGGTTTGACCCCCCTAGGAGCCGTTCCTAGTTTTTGAAATGTCAGTTACCCAGGGTAAAAACCCCATAGCTTTGATGACCGTTTCTTTTTATGCATATGCTTTGTTTTGTTTGCCCACTGCCACCACGCTTTAAATTGAATCATTTTTTTTAAATTGGGAAATTAAGTTTTTTTAAAAATGTAGAAAACGTAATACGTGCTTAATGCAGACCTGTGCACTGCCCTCCCCGGGGTTAAACGGGGGTGGGGCATTTCAAAATGGGGGGCACC
>JASAMX010022421.1:12500-26635 GCA_030248175.1 Microlaimidae sp. YZB2_3
GAAATTAAATGCACTACCCTAATTGGTTTATGTATACTGTTCTTACTATTTTTTCTTATCAGTTCTGTTTAGCAACTTCTGTAAACTTTATAGAAAAAATCACAGTGTTTTTGCGGCTGGAAATGCTTTTTTAAAACAACTTGAAAAGCTATATAGCTTGTCAAAATTCTTTTTTTAACGTTCCTAAGTTTTACATCAAAAATGACATGATAAATATGGCCGTGTTTACAAAAATCTTTAGCACTCCCCTATTATATTATTTAATTAATTATTTGCATATATTTTTTCATGGAATAACGCAGATCTCTCTGCTAGTCTCAAAAACATTTACTTAATGCCGCTCTTAATTTTTTTTTCTCACTATAGTGATATACTGTTTATTTTTTTTTTGCAAAAAGCTTACTCCTGCTCCAATAGTCCACAAAATTTTTTTAAAAATATATATCTCCACTGATTCAGGAGTTATGACCACCCAAAAATGGGTTTTTTGACACATCTGTACATGAAAGATTGTTGAATGGGTATAAAAATTTAAGTTACAAATTATGCACTCAAAGAAAACGGCTGTTTTATACTTTGATTTGATACCTTGATTGTCAAAATTGGTGCAATATTTGTTGAGAAATTGCGTTTCTTGTACAAAAAACCCTCAATTTTTTTGCTAAAAAGAAAGTGAAGGAAAGAAAAGTTTTGAAAATTTCATAAAATAACTGCTGTCCTTTGCTGTTTTTAACAAAAAAATCGGGGTTTTTTTTGTACGGTAAACGCAATATTTTGACAAATAGTGCACCAATCTTAACGATCAAGCTATCAAATTACAAGTAAAAAGTAGTTGGTTTTTTTGAGTGCATAATTTGTAATGTAAATCGTCATACACATTGAGCAATTTTTCAGGTACAGAATTGTCATTTTTGGGAGTAATAACTCAATAACCACTGGGGATATTTTTTGAAAAAAATTTTGTGGGCTATTGGGGCAAGCTTTTCACAAAAAATTATTAAAATCGAAGACAAAAAGTTTGACTCCGCACCGCACTTTTAAGTATAAACCAGCCGTAATTATAGCAAGCATGCACAGGAATATGAAAAAAAGTTGCAAAGTTAAAAAGGATCGGCCCCTCCCTCCCAGATGTTAAGTCAAAAATGTTTACAGAAATTGAAAAAAACACTGCAACTTTCTAAAGGAGCATTGTGAAAATGAAATTTCTATAACGCCTTTAATGGACTACTCCTTTAAAACAAAATCTATCTACGGCAAATTAAATGTTTATCGTTTCTGCAGACCAAACCAAAAACATATATAAATGAAATTAATGGGTTTAGTGCCAGAGCAGTTGTATGACAGGCTGTTATATATGAATTTGATTTTTTAAAGCGGTTCTTGGGGAATTAAAGAAAACCCTGAATGAGTAGTGTCACAAATCATAATCTTATAAAGCCCTAAATGGACTACTCCTTTAATACAAAAAATAACAATACCTACATTTAATTATTTAGGTGTCTTCATTTAAAAATTATTTAGGTGTCTTCATATGAATTTAACAACATGATGGGGGCTATATAGGAATTTGATTTGTGATATAAAAAAAAGCATAAAAAATCTCCTGCTGAAAATAAGAAGAAATAATATGCTTTCAAAAAATTTGGCGTTTAAAAAGTCTGGATTGAACGGATGTTTTTTGACGTTAGTGTTTGTTTAGAAACTTTTATCAAGATATGCATGTAACGTTTTGTGCAAAAGTTTGTAATGTTTTTTAAAATGTCATCTTTTGAATAAACAAATCTGTTTTTAAAAATGCTACCGTGCAAGGGGAGGGGGGTAGAGAGGAGCGGGAAGTATGCGGGAGACTTACTACAGGAGGCCTTTGAATGCGGGAAGAATTACATATTGATTTTTTAGTTCCAGCGTGCAATAACTGAACGCTGCGGAGACAACAGGGGAATTGAAAAAATTCCGGGGAAGCAAGTGAAATTGCAACAGCGGGCGCGGCCTGCATCACCAAGATGCAAAGTAGCAAAGAAGCACACAAATTTAAAAGTAAATCGCAGTGAAACGCATAGCAGCATTTATAAAAAAATCCAAAAAATACCCAAGCAAAACAGTGGTGTAGTTACATTACAAAGCGGCATGAAACAATAAAAAACGAAGTCATAATAATTTTTTAGCGGTCTTTTACATGAAATTTCGAATTTTTAAAAGAAATGTGTTATAGCTTTGCCATGTAATTTTACCAAAAACAGACTATTATGTTATAAAGTTAAAACGAAATCATAGAATTTCATTGTTTTAGTTGGTGTTTTTGTCAAAATTTTTATTCTGCACACGTCTTGTGGCGTGCATTAACCAATAAAATCACCAAAAATGCCAAATTGGCCCAACCCAAAGTTCATAGGCTTATTATAAGCTCAATAATGGGTTTTTTTGCACAAACGAATGCTTAAAAGATTGCTTGTGGAGCCTAGAATACATTTTTGGCAGTTTTGTAAACAAAACATCAAAAACAAAAAAGGTCATTTTTTTTGGAACCCTAAAAAAATTTTGGGGGTCCATACCGGAAAAAAATTTTTATTGTGTAGGAACGAGAAAAAAATTGGCGGACATTTAATATATAACAATATGATCAATATCGTACACACTTCGAGCAGGAAGCAAAACAAAATAAATAATTCCGACAGTGTATTAGCGCGGTCAAAATTGGCGCAAAATCGAGAAAACCGCGCGCATTTAACGCATCATAAAAAAAATTTGAGCGAGCCGATTTCGCTCAAACTTTCAGAAAAAACTCAGAAAGGTATGTTTTAACAGCATACAAAGCGGCGTTTCTTATCTCGTACTAATAAAAAAGTTTTGTTTTTTTTGGGACCAGGTTTTTTTCACCGCATCGGCTGTAGTGATGACGTCATCGAAAAACATTTTTTCCTAACCTTTTCAAAAGATAGCCAAGAGTCTAAGCTATGCTCCCATATATGACCCGCATATATTCGAACCTCCGTTATGGATATATAACATTTCAAAGTTCGAGTTTTGTCGCCAGTCCGCATCATTTTTGTATAGACTATAGTGTTGAGTCCCCTTTTTCAAAAAAAATTCAATACGCGTATTCAAGATTTAAAATTTGTTGAGCAAAGCCGAGTTAAAAAATCCAGCAATGTATGTAAGGAGTGTACAGAAAAACTCAAAATGGAAAATAAAAAAGCTGTTATAGTTTATATGGAAGTAGCTGAAAGTGAAAAGTTTTTAGCGTTTTTAAGTGATCATACTGCTTGAGTTTGTTTATAGTTGACTATATTTTTGAATTAATTAATTGCGTAGACCTACAGTTAAGCTGACTTGTTTTCGGCAAGATCAAGATCAGTTATTTGAGATAAAAACCAAACTAAAAACTCTTTTATTCTGATTTTTTTTTAATTTAATGTATTTCAAAAATAGATAATAGACCATATTCCCAAAACCAATGCGGCCACGGCCACAACCACGGCCACGAACATGCGGCGTGGTCGCGCTGTTGTTATGAACGGGGTAAAATACTTTAGTTCAGGCAAAAAAATATTATTCTAAAAATGTGTTTTATAAGTCAAATTATAAAAACAATATATATATTTTATAATTATTAAAGTTAACGTTTTTAGTTCAGTTGTTTACATGATTGTTTTATATTCCTTACCTTCACTGTAATTTATTATTTATTACTGTAATATATTATTAATTACTATCCTTAATTTTATTTTCTGTGGGTTAAAAGTGGTTCATACTTTTAAAGAATATTATAAAAACTTTTAATATCAGATGTTTTAAAAGCGATGTCATTTTTTTTTCTTTGAAATTTGACGTAAACAGTTATAAAATGTTTCAAAAATCTTTTGTATACTGCCCAAAATCCAGTTTTTACGTTTTGTACTTCGGACGCTTTGGATGAAGTATGTCTTGTCTGTTCTGTTCGACTTACTGTTTGTTGATATTTTGCTTGATTAAAAAGCTTAATGACATTTAGGTTATTTACATAACTGAATTTGTTTGATCTATGTACGTTAAATAAGTCAATTTTTACAAATGCTGTTTGTTATTTCCTTTTTTATGGTTGTTTGTACCATAAAATTCTACTTTTTTAAAACTTAACATTAAAAATTATTATAAAATGTGATAGGAATATTACTAATTACCACGCTTTTGTAAATGGGGATAACAATTGTGAACAAAAGTGTAAATTTCGTTTTTGGGGCTTCAAAAAGTGTTAATAACGTTTTTACAAACAAAAGTATTTTATTTGTCAACTCGATGAAATTATAACGAACCAATGTAAGTTAAATTATATACGTTTAAACAAAAAACAAACATAGTGACAAATTAGGCGAGTAAAGGTGATATACACAGCTGATTTACTCCCTATTAAAAACAAGAAAGAAATACAAAAAGAAAAAAATAAGTAGGAAAAATTTAGTAAGAAATTCAATACACATTGATAAAGCGCTTCAAATTGTTCGTGTCTAGACGTTTTTTAAAACATGACAAAGTATTAGCTAATATAGTTTTATTATTAAGTGTATTCCAAACTGGTACTATACGTTGAGAAAAGCTATATTTGCGACAATTTAAATTATAAGTTTCATTTAATTTTAGTTTTAAACAATTTCCACGGATACTATAAATTTTAAGATCATATTTAAAAAATTCGTTTACATTTAAATCTACTAAATTATTAAGAATTTTGTACACCATACACAGGTCGTTTTTTAGCCGTCTTAATTCTAACGATTCTAAAAACAATATATCTAATCTTGATTTATAATCAGTATATTGAATTCTACACTTGATGCAAACACGTTTTGTAAAAAATTTTTGCACTCTTTCCAAAGTTTTTATATCTTTAATTTGATATGGATTAAAAACACAAGTGTTTGACTCAAGTATAGGCCTTACATAAATTTGGTATGCACGAATCATTAAATACGGGTTGTCAGTATTAAAACATCGCAAAATTAACGAAGCTCTGTAGTAAGCGATACTTGAAATTTGAGAACAGTGCTTAGAAAATTTTATTTCGTTTGTAATACTGATACCTAAATCTTTTATATAATTTACCGGTGAAATCAAATGGTTTCCTAAATAATATGTTTGTTCTGGAATTTTTAAATTACCAACAGAGAAAACATGGCACTTATTCATGGCAACAGTAAGTTGCCACATCTGTGTCCATTCATAAAATTTTGCTAATGAAGTCTTAATTGGATCGTTGTTTTCATTTTTACGTTTTTGGTACAGTTTACAATCGTCTGCAAACAATAACATTCGACAGGAATCTTGAACACAATATTCAATAACATGGTTAATAAAAATTAAAAAAAAGATTGGACCAAGAACAGATCCCTGAGGGACGCCTGATTTTACCAAAATTGACTCAGAAATTTTATTATTAATGGTAACTCTTTGACTTCTATTAGAAAGAAAAGCAGTGATCCAGTTTAACAATTCAAAACCAAACCCATAGCCTTTAAGCTTAGTAATTAGCTTTGAATGAGAAACTGAATCAAATGCTTTAGCTAAATCTAAATAAATTGTGTCCACTCGGTTTTTGTTGTTTACTGCTTTGGTCCATTCTTCTAACATAAGCAATAACTGCGTACATGTAGATTTTTTAGCTAAGAAACCAAATTGTTCTGAAGTTATTAATTTGTATTTATATAAATAAATTAGTAACTCGTCCACAATAATTCGTTCCATACATTTACAAATTACGCTTGTTAAAGATATCGCTCTGTAATTCTCTTTTTTGGCGGCTATACCTTTTTTAAAAACCGGGACCACGATGGCATATAGCCATATATCAGGTAGAATGCTATTTTTCATACTAATTTCAAATAAAATAGAAAGTGGGAGACTGACTTCAGCTGAAATTTGTTTCAAAAACATAGCAGGAAACCCATCAGGTGAGCGAGTATACGAAGAAAGAAGTTGATTTAGGACTTTATAAACTTTTTCATATAAGAAATTTACAGAATATAAACCAACATTTAAAGGTACTTTCCGCGTAAACGAAGGTATTACGTTATTATCCTGCGTAAACACAGAAGAAAAGTATTTATTAAGAATATTACATTTTTCATAATGGTCTGTAGCATAACTTCCATCTTCTCTAATAAGAGGAGGTACAGATACTTTGGATTTAGTTTTATTGTTTATATAATTATAAAATTCAGATACATTTTTAGAATTTACTATTCATTCTTTAATTTTTGAAAAATGTAATTTAACAGCTTTTTCATATTTTTTGCAGCTCTCATTGTAGGCTTTTTTCCACTTAGGGTCTTTTTTAGCTATTTTGTACAGTTTTAATTTATTTTTAGCAAGTTTTCTTATGTGTTTAGGTAGGCGGGTTTTACAAGTTCGTTTGGATGCAGGCACAAAGTTTTTAATACAGTAACTTAAAATTTCGCTTATATAATTCGAAAATAATTTTACGTCTTCAGAACCGTCTTTATTTGTACACATTTTAAGTAAATTAAGCCAATTTATTTTACTTAAGTACTCATTTATAGCAGTAAAATTTACTTTCTTAAAATTTGGAGTAAAAATATGTGTTTTATTTTCAGGAGCAAGATTTGGTGCATTCAGTAAAAAATTGATACATTCATGATCGCATGACGAAACAAAAGGCGCATCAACGTTAATGTGATTAACAATAGAAGGCTCTGTACACAAAACTAAGTCTAGTCGATTTTTATCTCGCGTTGGTTCACTTACAACTTGAATTAATCCATTTTCTAGGCAACAATTTAAAAAGGCTTGGGAGCATTTATTTCCATAATTAAAAGACGTTTCCCAACAAATATTTGGGAAATTAAAATCTCCTATAATAAAGCACGGGTATTTTGTTCTACTACTTACCCAATTGATAAGATTACATAAACTTTTAGTTACTTCAATGTTAAGCGCATGTATAGGTGCAAAGTAGACAGCGAGAAATCGGTAAGTGCAATTTAAATTTAACATGACATCGACGCAAATATGTTCAATTTCTGAAAAAATAATTGGGGTTAAAACTAAAACCGTTTTTAAAAAGTTTTTTATCAAAATACATACACCCCCTCCATTTCGATTTCGATCAAAACGAAAAATTTTATAGTTTTTGTTTTGTACAATTAGGGAGTCAGGGATGTCGGTAGAAAGGTTGGTTTCAGTTATAATGATAATGTCATATTCATAACTCTTCAAAAGTATTGTTAAACAATTAATTTTATTTGCAATAGACCTCGATTTAAACATTTTGCATGAAATACTATTTAATTTTGAATTATTATAAAATACAGACTTATTACCTTTACTCGCCTCTATTCTTTTACTGAACTCATTTTTTTTGATTATCATTTATTTTACCTATTGTCCACGCAAATGGGTCTTTGCCAATACATTGAACAACATAAGTGTCCACATTTTCCGTTTCGTTCATACCATTTCTTTTTTTGTATAATTCGCGAATGTGTGCAAACTGGGCTGAGGAATAAGATGCCCGGATATAGACACCTTTAAACTGTTGACAGTTTTTCAGTTTGCGCGCATTAGCCAATATCATATTTCGCTCAGCGGTATGCGCAAAACGAACTTTCAATAACCCAGGACAATGATTTCCTTCTCTTTGCAGACCAAGGCGAAAACGGTCTGTGACGGATGGCACAGGAATATCTTGCGGAGTAATGGTCTTAAGCAAATTCTCCACAAGATTCTCATTTCCTTCCTGAAGACCAGAAATTACAATGAATTTTGAATTTTCGTCTATCATCTGTTGCTCATGAAACTTGTGAACCACATTTTCCGCAATTCTTTCAATGAGAGGACTCGCTTTTGGCTGAAGACTTTTTCGCTTTTACCGAACTTCTGTGAAGCCCTTTTCACTATTAGCTTGATCCTTATCATCAGAACCAGGGTCATCAACAAGCTCACCGGTAAACGAAGACACCAATAAGTCTAGTTTACTATTCATAGCTGATAAGGTTTCCAAAGCGTCGATGTTGGTACTAGATGGAGCTTTGGTAACGTGTGGTTCCTCCGGTTTTTTCAGAAATTTTTCAATGCATGGCGAGCAAACCAAAGACATTTTAATTTTTTCAATCTGGGATGGTGCCAGACCAAAACAAGTGGTGTGAAAAAAATGGGCACAAATCCTACATTTCGGAGCCTCATTTTTTTCAATAGATTTGCCGCACTCAGTACAATCCGTGGTGGGCGTGTCCATTTTTGAACGCTGAACAGAAGCTGCGGGAGAAAGTCGGCTCCACAGCGACACTTATGGCGCACATAAAATGTACACACACGAGGCCACAGAACAGAGGCACGGAGCAGTAACTGAATATATGCCGGTAAAAAAATCTGAGATACAAAATTAAATAAATCAAGTAGTTCTAATCAATAATCAATAAATATTGTTCCATATTTAAAAAGGCCCAATTCGAGTGTCTCTTAGATTTTTTTTTATATCTATTCAGGTTAATTCTATAGATTTAGCCATTAAAATTTACTTTTACCATTTTTTTTAAACGGACAATTAGAAGCACGCAACCGTTTACAATTTTTGTATGTTTGTACGCAAACCGTTTACAATTTTACGTTTACGTTGCCCTATTTTTGTTTTAATTTTTTAAAAATTTTTTTCAAAATTTATTAAAAACAATAAAAATAGCCCTAAAATGCTAATAAGAATTTTGAAACATAAAAGCATCGCTCATTTAATTAACTGATCTCTGAAAATCCTCCTTTTGAACGGCCGGAGCCCCGCCCTGGAATTGCAAATAATATTGTCAGTTTTCTTAACTTGTTGGAATTTTTCGTCCAAAAAGTGCTGAAAATCCGCAGAAGGTATTCCGCGTCAGTGCTGTACTGTGTTAAACTTGGCATCTCAATGATGAGAGGGACGTGGAATTAACACTGAACAGCGATGGCGCAGAATCCCTTCTGCGGATAAGCAGTGGAATGAATCTCAAAGGGTTAAAGTGTTTAAGCTGAAATATGATGGAAATAAACTGTTTAAAATTGAGTTAAATCGGTTATTGAAGATTTATTGAAACCCTGAATGTGTTTCTCGCGCAAATGGAAAAATTTCGATCTGTTGTCCACGAGTTTCCTGCAGATGGCAAAAGCGTCGAGTTTTTCACAAAAAAAGTAATATGCGTATTTACGATTGAAATTTTATAGAAAAAAATTAGCGTTAAAAAATCCGGCGAGCGTAAAAATGTATGGGAATTTTAAAGTACAAAATTAAAAGATTAAAAAGCTGCTTATTATTATTATTATCTATTACACAATCTTTCACATAGCCACCTGCCAAGTCGAAAATCCCAAGTCAGGAGAGGCAAAAAACGTAAGTAATATTTGGATGGGTTCACGAGAGAAAATGGTTACATGAATGTATTGTGGACTTTTAGAGGGGCACTTCATATTTTTTACAGAAAAAACATTTTGCAAAATAAAAACATCTAAAATAAAAAAAAATACATGCGTAAAAAATGTGTCAAATAAATTATTAGAAAAATACACAAAAAAAACTTTTTGCAAAATAAAAACAATTAAATTTAAAAAAATTATATGATTAAAAAATGGTTAAATACATTTTTTTTAATTATTCTATTAAATTTTGAAATAAAAGCTTTTTTAAAGTTCATATTAGTTGGATAAAAACTGTGATGACGTTTTAGGGAGCAAGACAAAAAAAACCTACGGGTTTATAAGTGTTAAACTCAAAATTTGTGGATAAACCCAAAAGTTCCTATTTTTTAGGAATTTTATTATGATATTATAGTTAAATTAAATTGATACTGATACTTAATGTCATTTTTATTAATCAAACGCAAACACTGAACAGGACGAACGTTTCACGGCAAAAAGTTTTAAATTCAACAAAAAACATTGTTTAATAAAAAGATAAGTCCAATTAATTTTTTTTTATTTACAGTTTTTTTTTAAATCTGGTGTATTTGAAAAAAAATCAACTGTATTCACAAAACCGACGTGGCCACGGTGTGGTAACCACTCGGCGTGGCCGCGCCGGTTTTGTAATTTACAGCTTAATACTTCAGCCAAAACCAATATATCTAAAAAAAGCGTAGTTTAAGCATTTAAATAACAGTAAATAGTTTACACACGTCAAAATCTGAGTTTTTATTCTGCTAGATAATTAAAACGCGGAAACCCAAGATAATCAAACATGCATACTAGCCTTGAAAAATGCTCTAAGAATAGAGCAGCAAAAAGGGACGATTTTTCCTCGGGAGTATGTTTTGACAGAAGAGATGTGGACTAGTCTGAGATGGACATTATGTGGACAATAAAAATTTTGCATTTGGTTTGGGCAGCTGCTCACCAAATAAAAATTTCTACCATATGAAAATGATTTGTTTATACATTGAACTAATCACACAGCACTGTTGCATATTTTTTTAGTTTGATGAAATGTCAATTGAAAAAATCATACTCAGAACAATCTTTGACAAGCGTGAAATCGCCACTTTTTCAATTAGAAGGTTATATTTGTATGTGTTAGAAACAACTATAAATTTTAAAAAACTAGTGTGGAACCCCCGCACCACCGATAATTTGAATTATATTTTTGAAGTATAAATAATAATAATAAGAAGATGGTAAACATGAATTACAAAATTTACCAGGTGCTCTAGTTATAGTTGTCGCAGTGCCGTGGGGCTAAATCGCAGTGGGCGCTCCCTCAACACAGATGATTGCAATTATTTTTTTGGAATACAAAAATTAAAAGAAGAAGATGATAAACATAAATTACAAATTTTATCTAGATTTTCTGATTATAGTTGGTGTGGTACCGCAGAGTTAAATCGCCACGTGAACGATGAAAAAATATTGATTTTAAGATAATAAGCGTTAGAATTATAATAATAAATAAAAGAAGTTGAATATAAATTAGTAAAAATTTTCCCGACGTTCGCTAATTATACTGTGCACAGTGCTGTTGGGCTAAACTGCCGCATGGCGCAATAAATAAAAGAAGATGAACATAAATTACTAAAAAATTTCCCAACGTTCGCTAATTATAGTGTGCACGGTGCTGTGGGGCTATTAAATAAAACTTTGAATTAATTTTGTCATTAGTAATGCAAGAATTAAAAAAGTACTCTGTTGTTTTTGCCGTTTTCCGCGCGGTTGAAGTAGATGGTACTGGGAACTGGTTCGGTTTCTGCCACCAATTAAACCGGTCTCCTTTTTTTGTGCGGTTTCTATGAGGGGCTGTTCGTTGTCTGCTCTGTCGTTCGTTGTCTACAATCTTTATTGTTGCCAAAAAGCTGTTATTGTGCGGTTGGGAGTTTTTATTTGTCTGTTTTTCAATTTATTAATTTGATCTATAAATAACGAAAACATAATGAAAAAAAGTGGCTCTTAAGAAAGTTGCGTAATTCTTTCTTCTTTCCAATGAGCCCATGTTTATTTTCGATCAATCAGTAACGAAGGAGAAATATCGATTTTAAGAATTGAGATTTAGAAAAATAATAAGAAGAAGAAGAACAAGAAGAAGAAGAAGAAAAAGAAGAAGGAGATGAACATGATTCTCAAAATTTACCCACGTTCTCTAATTATGGTTGGCGCAGCGCCACAGGGCTAAATTGCCCCATGGCGCTCCCGCGCCACCCATGATAGCTTTTAGTGACAAAATTGTTAGCATTTTTTACATCTTTCTAGCAACTATCTAGTAGATAGATAGATAAATAGATAAACTTTATTCACCTAAAAATTGTTAATCACAAAAATTGTTAATTGTTAATAACTATATTCTTTAATTCAGGCAATAATGATATGCAATATAAATTTCAAATTTAATTTTGTCATTAAGGTAATGAAAAAAAAACAAAAAAATAAAAACACAAAACATATTTAAAAAAAGACGTGAGAAACAAAGGGAATAAAGGGAGAAGGCACCAGTGAGTCAACTAAGATGGCTACTAATTCAAATTTGGTGCCTGTCAAATTTGGTTAAATCATTAAAATTGAACTTGGATATCTTATTTTTAAAACTATTTAGAGTATTAGCTGATACAATGTTTGAAGGAAGCTTTTTCCAGCAATTTATAACCCTGTGAGAAAAAAAGTATAATAAAGTATTTCGGTTTGCACGGGGCTTAAACAGCTTAAAATCATGATCAGTACCTCGTTTATAAGTAGCCCATTGAAAAAACTTCGTGAAACATAAATCATTTTGATTTTTTATAATTTGAAATGTCGTATTCATATCAAGCTTAACACGTCTTTCTTTCAAAGATTAAAAATTTAAATAATATAGGCTTTCAACATAATTTCTCCCAGGAGGCAGCCCACATTTTAAAAACAGTCGACGGGTAAAATAGCGTTGAACATTTTCAATGATGTCAATATTTTTGCACAAATAAGGTGACCACACCTGAGAACAATCTTCAAGAATAGGTCTAACAAAAGTTTTGTACGAGTTTAAATGGGCTTTCAAATTTTTAAGTTTTAGCAAAAAATTATATTTAGTATTTTATAAGCTTTTTTAGCAAGTTCACTACAGTGCTCTGAAAACTTGAGATTGTTTGACACTAAAACGCCAAGATCTATTGCACACTTTTTTTCACCTACAATTTTGTTGTCCAAAAAGTGGCGATTTAGGATTATTGGTCCCAATATAAAGTACAAAACAATTATCAGGAGCTACAAAAAAACAGTGATTTAGGATTATTGGTCCCAATATAAAGTACAAAACATTTATCAGGAGCTACTTGAAGGTGCCATACTTGAGCCCACTCTAATAGCGCATCAAGAGCAGTCTGGACAGCAGAGTTTGACTGATGAATGTTTCTGGGAAAATACAACTTGACGTCATCAGCAAGTAACTTGCAGGTAACCTTTTCCAGCGATTTAGGTAAGTCGTTAATGTAAAGCAGGAACAATAGCGGCCGCAGAACTGGGACCCCAGACAAGACATTGGCGTAATCAGAAGATGATGTATCAATGATAACACGTTGTTTTCTATTTTTGAGAAAAGCACCAAGCAACATCAGAAGATCGCCTTTGATACCATAGGCGGAAAGTTAGGTAAGAAGTTTACTATGACAGACTGAGTCAAATGCCTTATTAAAATCAATATAAATTATATTCATATTTTGATTCATATCAAAAAACTCCTTTCAATCAGCTAGAGACTCTAAAAGTTGGGTGCATGTGGATCTTTTGCTAAGAAAACCATGTTGAGCAGAAGTAAGTACATTTTGATCCTGAAGGTAATTAATTAAGTGATCGTAGATACAAGATTCCATAACCTTGCAGGCCACTGACGTCAGTGATATTGGTCGATAGTTATCAGGCAGGTTTGAAGAACCTTATAAACTGGAATTACGTCTAAAATTAACCAAGATAAGGGAGGAGAATTAGAATGAAAAGAAACTGTAAACACTGATGAAAGTGGTTCAGCTAAAGTAGAAGCTAGTTTTTTAAAAACCATTTTTTGGAATATTGTCAGGTGTTTTGCTAACTTTGGTTTTCTGTTTTCGTAAAGTTTCAAGTACAACTTCTTTGAAAAATTTTATATTTTGCATTGATACATTACAAGGAACTTGCCTGTTTATATTAGCAGTGATTAAATTATCTAGAGTAAAGTTTTTACTATTTTTTTCTAAAAAATATTACATTTTTCATTAATGTCAACTGTAACGGTTCCATCTGATATAATTAAAGGAGGTATACTAGAATCGTTTGAACGTTTATTTTTGATAAATGTAAATAGTTATTTTTGTCGTTACTAGATAAGATTTTATGCTATTTTTTCATAAAATTTATTTACAGCTTTTTTGTATTCCTTGTTGATTAAATTGTCTTGGATTTGATCTGCTTCAGTCATTCTATTTTTATATTAAATTTTTTTTCTTAGATTTAGGACGCCTAATTTAGTCTGGGTAATATGGTTTTTGTGTAGTAGCTGGTTTCATAATAGGTGAAGGCACAAATTTATTGATAGCCAATTTAATTTGCGACCTTACAATATTCCAGTGATTTTCTCCAGTGAAACTCACTGCAAACAACTCATGAAAATTTATCGAATTAATAAACTTGTTCATCTTATTCCAATTAGCTTTTTTAAAATTATAAAACAGCGCTTCAGGCTTATGAGAAGG
>JASAMX010022422.1:0-11129 GCA_030248175.1 Microlaimidae sp. YZB2_3
TGTGTGTGTGTGTGTGTGTGTGTGTGTGTGTGTGTGTGTGTGTGTGTGTGTGTGTGTGTGTGTGTGTGTGTGTGTGTGTGTGTGTGTGTGTGTGTGTGTGTGTGTGTGTGTGTGTGTGTGTGTGTGTGTGTGTGTGTGTGTGTGTGTGTGTGTGTGTGTGTGTGTGTGTGTGTGTGTGTGTGTGTGTGTGTGTGTGTGTGTGTGTTTTTTTTTTATTTTTTATTTTATAGATTGTTACTCGATATTCGATTGTTATTTTTGATTTTTGTGTGTGTGTGTGTGTGTGTGTGTGTGTGTGTGTGTGTGTGTGTGTGTGTGTGTGTGTGTGTGTGTGTGTGTGTGTGTGTGTGTGTGTGTGTGTGTGTGTGTGTGTGTGTGTGTGTGTGTGTGTGTGTGTGTGTGTGTGTGTGTGTGTGTGTGTGTGTGTGTGTGTGTGTGTGTGTGTGTGTGTGTGTGTCTGTCTGTGTGTTTTCTAACTCCTCCCTAACCACCCAACGGATTAAGGTGAATGAGGTATCGTTGGAAAGCTTATACCCCAGGGAATGTCGTAAAGGGATTGAAATTTTGAAACAACTTATATGGACATCTTTATACTGGACAACGCGAATTCACCAGAGGGGGGACCCTATGGATTTTGGAACTTAAAACAATTTTTGACTCAGAATGGGCTCAAACTTATTGGAAAGAGTAATTAGGCAATTTAAATCCAGAATATCATGATTTTTGGAAAAATGAACATGGACATCTTTATACTGGACAACGTTTTTTTTTACTAAAAGGAGGAATGACCTTTCTCCTCAACCACAAAAGGGATTGGGCTAAATGAGATATCTATGCAAAGCTTACATTGGCCGAAATGTCATAAAAAGGGTTGAAATTTTGAAAAAAAAATTACATGAACATCTTTAGACTCGACAACGCATTTTCACTAAAAGAGAAACCTATCGATTTTGGAAGTTAAAAAATTTTTTGTTTTCGAATTGGCTTAAACTTATTGGTAAGAGTAATTAGCCATTGTAAAGCCACAATATCATGTTTTTTGGAAAAATGAACATGGATATCTTTATGCTGGACAACGTTTTGTTTACTAAAAATAGGGATGACCTTTCTCCTTAACAACAAAAGGGATTGGGCTAAATGAGATATCTTTGCAAAACTTACATTGGCCGGAACGTCATAAAAAAGTTAAATTTTTGAAAAAAAAAATACATGGACATCTTTAGACTAGACAACGCATTTTTACTAAAAAAGGAACCTATTGATTTTGGAAGTTTATCATGTTTTTTGAAAAAATGAACATGGACATCTTTATGCTGGACGACGTTTTTTTTAACTGAAAGGAGGGATGGCCTTTTTCCTCAACCACAAAAGGGATTGGGCTAAATGAGATATCATTGCAAAGCTTACAGATAGGGGAATATCATAAAGGGCTTGAAATTTTAAAAAAATTGCTGGATATCTATAGATTGGACAACGAATTTTCACAAAAAGGAGGCCCTATGCACTTTGTAAGTTTAAAAAAAATTTTGTCTTTGAATTGGATCAAACTTAATGGTTAGAGTAATTAATCAATGGAAAGCCAAAATATTTTTTGGAAAGATAAAATGGACATCTAAATACTGGACAACATATTTTCGCTAAAACGGGAAAAGACCCTACTCTCCAACCGCAGAACAGATTAAAGCTAAATAAGATATCATTGCAAAGATCACAGTCTGGAAAATTTCATAAGGAGTGTCGAATATATAAAAAAACAACATGAACATCTACATCTTTATGCTGGAAAAGAATTTTTTACAAAAAAGGGGATGGACTTGCCTCTCCAACCACAAAAAAGATTGGGCTAAATGAGATATCATTGAAAAGCTTATAGTTCGGGGTGTATCTTCATAAGGCGGTTGAAATAAATAAAATTAAAATGGAAATCTTTATGCTGGACAACACATTATCACCAAAAGGGGTACGGACCGTCTTCCCAACCACAAACCAAATTGGACTAAACAAATTCTTATTAGAAACCTTGCAGTCCAGGGAATATCATAGAAGGATTGAATTTTGAAAAAAGTTACGAAATTAATCAGAAAAATATATACAGTAAAAATTATTTGTCAGCCGTATGGCTGACACGGGCTACTTGTTTAATAAAAATATACCTAAGTTAAATTATGTAATATAGTCTATGGGTTAGCCTTTTGACTGCAATAAATTTTTAGCCATATATTTAACTTTATTTAACTTTTTTAGATTTGACATTATTTTTAAAGATAGTGTGTTTAAAAAAGTTACAACATTTTTCATCAGCCTAAAAAAAACCATGAACAACTGTTTTCAAAACTTAGTTTAGTTAAGTCTAGTTTTTTAGTCCAGTCACCATTTATATAATAGTATTCTTTGGAGTTATCAAAACCTAAAAATAAAACCCGGCATTGTGCAGTAAAATCTTTAGCTGCCACTTATTTCCGTACTTGTTCTCGACTAACACTCAGTAAATTTATATGAAATATTCGTGTCATTTGAAAATAACTTTAAGTCATATTCAGGCCTAATCAGTATATCACTTCCTTTGAAAAAAATCAAAATTTGGTTTATAAAAAAGTTTGTCCCATTCTTATTGTTTGTATCCCGAAAAATATTACTTTTTTCATATTGCATGTGGTTTTCAAAAATAAAAAAAAAAAATTCGCTATTGGCGCGTAAAAACCAAGATATTTTATTAGATTTTTTGTTGAATTTTCGTTGATTATTATATTAATTTATACTTTTTTCTATTACAAACTTGACCTAAGCGTAATTTGCATATAGCTTTTTTAACAAAATAATTTTGATTTTTTTAGAAATAATTGTCTTTGAATTATGTATACAAGACCAAAAATTACAGACCAAACTAGATTAAAATGTCCAAAAAAGCTATTGTTTGTGATGCAAATAAATATTTAGGTTATCGTTACTAGAATAAGAAAATACACTTTAGCGGAAAAAATTTTTAAATTGTACGACCGTATAGTAGCAATTAATGGAGTACCCGTACGAAATAGATATGACGTACTGAAAGAAATTTCTAAAAGCGAAGGGAATTTCACTATTTTGCTTGAAAGAATAAACCCCGAAGATGAAGTATATATTTTGGTTTTAGCATATTTGTTTTGCAATAATATTACATTTAGTTTTGGATTACTTTTTGAAAACACAAATTTTAGCAAATTGTTAGTTTAAACTATATAGTAGTGTTTAAATTGCGAGAAACGTTCCAATTTAAATCATAATTAGTATTGTTTGTGGAGTAATTCTGAATAAGGGTGTTTTAGTGTATGAAGAGTGGTGATGTTCCGCGGGCTTCTAGGAATTCCGGAGGGCTTCGATTTTCAAGCTCCGGCTCTGCGCTCTATTTTTCAACTAATTTATGAATAAAATAAAAAATATTGAATGAATGAAAAAGAATGAAAATTTTATTTAAAAGAAACACAAATAAAATTTATATATGAACATGTAATTCAAAAGAATTCAAACACAAAAATCTTGCATTAATCTGTAATAATGTGGTAAACTTTAAATTTTAACCGTTAAAAAATTGATATTTTTGTTTCACATTATTTTGATAAGAAATGCTTAAAATTAGGGTATTTAATATAAAACCGTTGTTGCTTAAATTTAAGATTTACTGTCATGCTAAGTGCTCGAATTAGTACCGAAGTTGTCGAGATCACCTAGCTTTCGATAATAAGATAATATATATTTTTCAGAATTCAAATAAAACCAAATAAAAAATTCAAAACCAAATAAAAAATGTGGTTCCTACAAAAGTTAGTTGCGCAATTTTTTTGCTTTTTCCAAGGAGTCCATGGTTATTTATGATCAATTAGAAACTTGGGAGGAATATCGATTTTGATATATAAGGGTTAAAATAATAATAATAATTAGAAGAAGAAAATGAACATTACCCACATTTAGTACAAAATTTACCAACATTTTCTAATTATAGCTGGCTTTGGCTGCGGGTCTTAATAACCTGCCGTGCTCCCGAGCCACATGTGATTTATAAGTTGAAGCACCGCTCTGCGTCACTTTTTTTAAAGGATAAAAAACGTTTAAAAATTTTTTTATTCATTTTATATTTTTGTATTATTGTGCGGCTGAAATGATAAGTTTGATACCTCCTATTTCACGATTTTTAACAGTATTTATAATCAGCAGAAAAATATTATTCTATGTTTTGACATCTGTACCCGTATTATTCATTGGTATTTTTCTCTGTGGAAAAAGAAAAGAAGTTTTAAATGGTACGGTGTCTTTAGAGCCACAAGCAGGGAATTCGGAGTCATTGCAAATTTTTTTTAGAATTTGGAGCCACGAGCAATGGTAACTTGGAGCATTTAAAAAAATTGGTTTGGGGCTAGATTTAGCCTTTGCTTAGGCTTAGGTAAACGTTTTAGCTATTTTTACTGTCGGCACCATGTTCTCAACTTACGGCTCCAAGTTCCCCACCTACGGCTCCAAGTTCCCTATTCTTGACTCCAAGTTCCAGCTCCAAGTTTCCAAGCTCCATATGTGAAGTCTGTGAAGTTTACACCCCTATTTTTCCCCCTCTTCGAAAATTTTCGAAAATCATTCATAACTTTTTCAAACCTGCAAATAAAAGACAGAAATGCATTATATGTAGTTTTTTGTCTAAATTTTTTAAAAAATAATTTCGGAATGATACAATATTGAGTAATCTTAAAAACTAAAAATGAAAAAGAGAGGAACTTCCGCCTTTTTAAAAATTTTAATGAAATTTTTTATGTTTTTTTTTAGATTTATAGCTCTTCCCATAGAGTTTGTTATTCTAACTAAAAATTTTAAAATTTCTGCTTTAATTTGCATCAGAAAACATTTTAAAAATAGTTTTTTAATATTCTTTTTAAGAAAATAACACCACATAATATGGCCTAATCATTAACAACACATGGACTTGTTTTACATGGATGCACATTTTTAAAAATTTGTCTTCTCTACATTTTGTGATTGTTCGCTTAAAAAGTGTCTCATATAAAACAAAAAAAATTAGAAACACGCAAACATTAAATCTATATATAAATAGACGCTATGTGTGTGTGTGTGTGTGTGTGTGTTTGTGTGTGTGCGTGTTCCCTAATTCCTCTTCAACCACCCAACGGATTAAAGTGAATGAGGTATGAGGTAATGAGGGAAAGCTTGTACCCTGAGTAATATCATAAGGGGGTTTGAAATATCGAAAATTTATATAGACATCTTTATATTGGACAACGAGTTTTCACTAAAAATGGGTTTTGGAACAAAAAAATTTGTCTCTGAATAAAGCTAAAACTTAATAGTAAAATGAAGCGTCTAAAATTAAAATTATTATGAAAAAAATCAAAATGGACATTTTTTGTTGAACAGTGTTTTTTTTACTAAAAAGAAATAAAGCCTCTTTCATCACAAAAAGGATTTGGCTGAAAGACATATCATTTGAAGGCTTACAGTTTGGGGAATGTCAGGAATTTGTGGAAGGCTGAAATTAAAAAATGACATGAACATCTTTATGGTGGACAACGTTTTTTTACCAGAAGGAGTCCTATAGGTCTACTTGTTTTATTAAAAATGCAGTCTTCTGAATTATGGGATTTGTAAAAAAATTTTATGTTCACCATTGAAATTGAAATTTAAAAATTTAAAAATTTGCTGTCCATTTTTTTTTTGTTGAACAGTGTTTTTTTTTTTTGACTAAAATAAAATAAAGCCTCTTTCATCACAAAAAGGATTTGGCTGAAAGACATATCATTGGAAGGCTTACAGTTTGGGGAATGTCAGGAATTTGTGGAAGGCTGAAATTAAAAAATGACATGAACATCTTTATGGTGGACAACGTTTTTTTACCAGAAGGAGTCCTATAGGTCTACTTGTTTTATTAAAAATGCAGTCTTCTGAATTATGGGATTTGTAAAAAAGTTTTATGTTCACCATTGAAATTGAAATTTAAAAATATAAAAATTTGCTGTCCTATTTGCTAATTTCCCAAAATATCTCAACTTTTCTGATCCATCTAATAATTTTATCTGATACATATTTTGACTTAGACAATTTGCGAAAAATTCGGGTAATATTTTATAATAAAAAATTAAGTTTCAAATAGTTTTTTGGTTTAAAACAGCAATATCTCGTCAAGTTTTAAATTAATCAGCAACATTAGGATGGTTTTGGAAAAGTAAGAACGCCAGAAATCAGTTTCACCGGTAAAGCACTACTTTAAAAACCCAATCGTTTAAAGGACTACACCTTTAGTTATGAGTTGTTTTGTTTGATGTAAAACCAGTTTCATGGGTGCACAATATGGTGTGCATATGTTGGATGCATCTGTGTTTTATGTGTGTAGTCTGTGTTGTACTGTAGTTTGAGAGAACTCGTTCTGAAATTTTATATGATAACCCGTGTATTTGTTTATTGTTTGTGAATGTTTATTCTGTTACTTATATATTATATATTAATGATCAAATAACAGAATTAATATTATACTAAGCATAGTCTATGCACTGTTTCATCATTTCATTTTTCATGATTACACAAAAAAAATAAATTATAATATTTAGAAAATTACAAATTTAGTTTAGAGTATTTGGAATAGGTCAGTTGTGTAGCCAAAAAAAATTTTTTAAGGCGTGCTCAACGGCGTGGATTTGAGTTTTAAATGAAACACATTTAAAATTTAACAATAAATTAATTAGTCAAGAGAAGAATACATGAAAATTAAACTATAAAAAAAATAAGAAATAAAAAAAATATATGGGATATGTTTGGATCCAACCAATTTTCTTCTTTTGGACAAATAATTTCTGAGCGCGTATCTGGTGTCTATAGTTTATCATTACAGCACCGCGCAACTTTATCATTACAATCCTTTTTTCGTTGTCACCTGGCTCAGAATATTGCAAACGCTTTCTTACCGATTTGTCAACGCATTTCTTTTATTTTTCATTGCTTGGAAGAGATGAATAATTGTGTTTTGTGCAACTCTGAATTGTTAGAAAAACAGCTTAAAATTAGCTGTGATGTATGTAAAATCAAAAATATGCATCTTGGATGCACAGGTTTTACGCAAAATCAGTTTGAAAATAAAAAACTTCCAACTGTGTGCCGAGACTGTTTTTGTTGTTTTCAAAAGAATTTTGAAACAGACAATAAGCATAATATTCTGTTGGAACGTACGGAAGTTTTGGCAGCCAAACCGGAGACACCAAAAGACGAAGCGGCTAAGCCGATTTCTGAGGAAAAGCCTGAAGTCCCTTGGACTTTGGTCGTTAAACGTAGCAAACGATATAATGAACCAGAAAATTCGGCGTCACTACCGCGTTACTCTTGTTTTGAGGAACGAGTCGCCAGTCTTGTGTCTGAAAAATGGGAAGAAACTTGCCAGCAGAAAGAAAATGCCAAGGATCTTGTTGTTCATGGGCTAGCAGAATCCGGAGATGATTATAAATCAGTTGCTAATTTGCCGGGAAAGATATTGCCTGATTCTGACCGTCTTCGAGTGGAGGAGGTTTTTAGAATGCCGTCTACGGCTATTGCAAATGAAAATCGGCCGCGCTTAATTAAAGTAAAATTCCGTCGTTCAGACGAGCGAAGCCTTGCGTTAAACCGAGCGTGTCAGTTAAAAAACTGTCCGGAATACGCTCGTGTTTTTATAAGACCCTCCCGCACAAAAGCTGAACGGCAGTGGATCTATCAATTGAACCAGCATCGCTTGTATTTAAATCAAAAAGAAAACACCGATTGCTATATTATAAACAGAAGAAGTCAAAAGCCAGCAGATTGGTTTGTTTGCAAAAAAACGGATCTTGTGTTTCAAAACAATCAGCAGCATAAGTCCAATATTGTTCCAAAAAATTAAAATGGGCAGGTAAAGGTTGTTTTTCTGTTTATATGTGTAACACAAGGTCTTTATTAAATAAGTTAAGCAATTTGTACTTTTTACTAAGTTCAGAAATATATGAAGTTTTGGTTTTTACAGAATCTTGGCTTTCTGCCGAAATTCCTGACGCGTTATTAGTACAACAGTTCAATTACACACTTCAAAGATTCGATCGTAAAACACGGTCAGGTGGAGTAGCGGTTTTTATTAAAAACCAATTAAATTTTTTCCCAGTTGTAATACCAAATATTTACACGAATATTGAGCACGTTTGTATCGATTTTACCTTTCAAAATAAAGAAAGTTTTAGACTATTAGCCGTTTATTTCCCCCCTAAATTTACTAACGACTTTGAAACTACCAATTTGCTTTGTTCATTGATAGATTTCACTTCAAATACTAAAAAACCAGTAATTGTCTGTGGAGACTTTAATTTTGCATCCATAGAATGGACAATACCTCTAAATTCGGGCAGTATATGCGCGCAAGAATTTTTGGACTGTTGTGTACGTAACAATTTAAATCAATACGTTGATAAACCAACTAGGCAGAATAATATTTTGGATTTAGTACTGACTTCCAACAGCTCCTTAATTAAATATGTTAATGTTGAACCAGGTTTAACGTCCACTTGCGATCATTTTAGCATTAATTTTAGGATAAACGTTTTGCTAAATTCGTCTATTGACAAACCAAGTTTTTTATCATAACTACAAAAAAGCAGACAAGGCCAAAATTTGTAACTTTTTATCTGAAATAAATTGGGTTTCAGTAAGAAATGAATGTAATAATAATGTAGAACTTTTTTATTCTAAAATATCTGAAGCGTTAAATTATTGTATTGAAACTTTTGTACCAAAAAATAGTAAAATTGCAAAAAAAAGAGTTTATCCAAAAGCGATCAATAAACTGGCAGCCCGCAAACGTTTTTTGCACAGACAACTAAAAAAAACCGGCTCTCAAATCTAAATATAAAGTAATATTTGAAGAGTATGATAATAGATAGTAGAAATTTTTGATAAAGCTGTAAATAATTTTTATGTTCATAAGGAAAATGATGTTTTAAACTCTAGTGATGTAAGGAAATTTTATAAATATGTAAATTCGAAAATTTATTCTAAGGTATCCATACCGCCTCCTCTGAGTGAAAATAACGACTATATTTACACAGACAGAGAAAAAGCACAACTTTTTAACAATTTTTTTGCTTCCGTTTTTACCAAAGATAACGAAAATGCTCCTTGTATAAATAGATTGGTACCCAATAATATTGGCTTAAACTCAGTTTCTTTTTTATACAAAGCACTTTTAAAAGGAATAAAACGGCTACCATCAAAAATATCCCGCTCCCCTGATGGTTTTCCCGGTTTTTTTATTAAGTTTATAGGTCCTGAAATTGCTCTTCCTTTAAGTTTACTTTTTGAAATGACAATGATTACTGGTTGTTTACCAAAAATCTGGAAAAAAGCGATAATTATACCTATTTTGGAATTTTTTTTTAAAATCTCTATGCAAAAATTATCGACCTGACTCCCTCACTTATGTTACTTATGTAAATTAGCAGAAAGAATAATAGTTGATGAAATACTTAAATATTTGAGAAAACACAATTTGATAACAAAAGAGCAGTACGGTTTTATGAGCAAGCGTTCTACGTGTACCCAACTGTTAACTATGTTAAATGAATGGTTTTGTTATATTAATAAAGGAGCACGTATTGATTGCATGTATGTAGATTTTTCTAAGGCGTTTGATAGCGTGTGTCATTCTAAATTAATACAAAAAATAAAATCATTTGGTATAGATTATGAGCTATTGAATTGGATAAATTCGTTTTTAAGCGGTCGCACCCAAGTTGTTGCAGTGGGAAATGTGTATTCAGATTCTTTAAAAGTAACATCAGGGGTTCCCCAGGGGTCCGTTTTGGGCCCTATCTTGTTTTTGTTGTACATAAACGATATAGTTAAATGCACATATGGCGCATGCGGTATCAAATTATTCGCTGACGATGGAAAATTCTACCATGCAAGAAATACAAACGATGAAAATCAATTAATTTTAACTCTGGATCGTTTTTGTGATTGGTCATCTAGATGGCAGCTTAGCGTTGCTTTTGATAAATGTAAAGTTTTTTCAGTTGGAAAAAATCTGTTCCCCAACACAATTATTTTCTTGGTGACATATCAATTGAGCAAGTTGAAAAAATTAAGGATTTGGGGGGTAACTATATGTAGTGATTTAAAATTTTCCGTGTATTGCTCTGATCTATCTGCTAAAGCCTATTCTAGAGCAGGATTAATTTTAAAATGTTTTAAATCACAAAATCCATTTTTTCTTATAAGGGCTTTTAAGATTTATGTAAGGCCGATTTTAGAATCAAATTCACCAGTGTGGAACCCTTTCTTAAAAAAGATATTTTAACCCTAGAAAAACCGCAAAAGTTTTTTACCAGGATGGTTTGTTTCAAATGTAATATACCTTACACAAATTACAAATCTAGACTTAATTATTTTTTTCTGGATTCACTGGAAGTACGAAGATTAAAATTTGATATTATTATGGTTTATAAAATTATTCATAATTTAGTTGATGTAAGTTTTAACGATTTTTTTAGTTATGACATGTCTCCATATTTACTACGAAAAAATGATTTTAAGCTTAAAAGTACTAAAAAAATCAAACTAGACGTTTATAAAAACTTTTTTACCGAACGAGTAATTCCAGTTTGGAATGATCTGCCCAATAATGTGGTCTCAGCTAATAGCTTAACCGGTTTTAAAAAATTATTAAACCATACTGATCTCACAAAATATTGTACTATTTTTAAATAAAAAAAAACATAAAAAATCAATGGCCTTTTTTAATATAGAAGCTTAAACACTTAGTTTTAAATCATTTTAGCGGTACATGAAATGAATTATAAATTAAAGTTTGATTTTTGGGTTATTGTTTTTGTAAGTGTTATAATTCTTAGCAATTTCTATAATACCTTTTTAAATTTTTTTTATCACTGCTTTTATTTGACTAATTTTTCTACATATTATTTAATTTATATAATGTGTATGTGCTTATTTCTTGATTGTGTTGTGTATTGGTAGGTAAGTGAGCGTAAGTTACCTTTACCTGCCCTTCGTCTGTTTAATGTGTAACTAAGCTTTAGTTGTTTTTGTGTATAAATTCATATTTTCATATTTACTGACGAATAAATAAATAAATAAATATGCAA